>ML432658.1:518-156124 GCA_005239525.1 Nicotiana knightiana
TTAAGCAAATCTCTTAACATGTTATACCAAGAATATTTAAAACATTTCAAGCACAGAGGTGTGACATCCTCGCCTCAATAGTCGACTCACATATACCATGCTTTATTCACAATCCACTCACTACTCTTACTTAGAGGTCGACAACATTACCTAAAATAGCCACTAGCTCTACCTCATACGACATATCACCCCCAACTGAGCGGTGCGGAAGTCCAAAACATGAGACGGGTCACCAACATACTTCCGGAGCATCGACACATGGAACACCGGATGAATACTCGATAAGCTGGGAGGTAAGGCAAGTCTATAAGCCACCTCCCCAACCCTCCGAAGCACCCCAAAAGGCCCAATAAACTGGGGACTCAGCTTTCCCCTCTTCCCGAATCTCATAACACCCTTCATGGGTGACACCTTCAGCAGTACCTTCTCCCTAATCATGAAAGATACATCTCAGACTTTTCGGTCCGCATAACTCTTCTGCCTAGATTGCGTCATGCGAAGCCGCTCCTGAATCAATTTCACCTTACCCAACGCATCCTGAACCAAGTCTGTGCCCAATAGCCTAGCCTCGCCGGCTCAAACCAACCAACTGGAGATCTGCTCCTCCGACCATATAAAGCCTCATACGGAGCCATATGGATACTCAACTGATAACTATTATTATATTCAAATCCGCGAGTGGCAGAAACTGGTCTCATGAACCCACAAAGTCAATGACACATGCACGCAACATATCCTCCAAGATCTGAATAGTACGCTCTGACTGCCCGTCGGTCTGAGGATGAAACGATGTGCTCAACTCAACCTGAGTACCCAACTCTCTCTGTACGACTCTCCAAAACTGAGATGTGAATTGAGTACCTCTATCTGAAGTGATAGAAACTGGAACCTCATGCAATCGGACAATCTATTTGATATAAATCTCAGCTAACCGCTCCGAAGAATAAGTAGTACCAACAGGAATGAAGTGCGCAGACTTGATCAGTCGATCCACGATAACCCATATAGCATCAAGCCTCCTCGAAGTCCGTGGGAGTCCAACAACGAAGTCCATGGTGATCCGCTCCCACTTCCACTCCGGAATATCAAATCTCTGAAGCAGTCCACCTGGCCTCTGGTGCTCATACTTGACCTACTGACAATTGAGAGACCGAGCCACAAACTCAACAATATCTCTCTTCATCCACCTTCACCAATAATGCTGTCTCAGATCCTGATACATCTTCGCGGCACCCAGATGGATGGAATACCACAAACTATGGGCCTCAGCTAGAATTAAATCTCGAAGCCTATCCATATTGGGCACGCAAATCCGGCCCTGCATCCTCATGACCCCATCATCACTAATAACCACATCCCTGGCATTATCGCGACGGAACCTGCCTGAAGAACAAGTAAATGTTGATCATCATACTGGCTTGCTCTAATTTGATCATAAAGAGAAGACCTAGAGGATACACAAGCCAATACCCGCGGAGGCTCTGATAGATCCAATCTCACCAACTGACCTACTGAACATCAAGTTCTAAAGGTCGCTCTACTACTGGAAGGTAGGCTAAACTCCCCAAACTCTCTACTCTGGGACTCAGGGCATCGGCCACTACATTGGTCTTCCCCGAATGATATAAGATAGTGAGGTCATAATACTTGAGAAGCTCCATTCATATCCTTTGACGCAAATTCAGATCCTTCTGCTTAAGCAGATTCTAAAAACCACGGTGATCAGTGAAAATCTCACAATGCACTCCATACAAATAATGACGCCAAATCTTCAAGGCGTGAACAATAGATGCAGCTCAAGATCGCGCACTGGATAATACTTCTCGTGCACCTTCAGCTGTCTCGAAGCGTAGGCAATCACCCTACCGTCCTGCATCAGAACCGCTCCAAGGCCAACTCTCGAGGTATCACAGTAAACTGTATAAGAACCTGAACCCGTAGGCAAAATCAATACCGGAGCTGTAGTCAAAGCTGACTTGAGCTTCTGAAAGCTCCCCTCACACTCCTCAGTCCACATGAACCGAGCACCCTTCTGGGTCAGTCTAGTCTAGGTGCTGTAATAGATGAGAATCCCTCGACGAAACGACGATAGTACGTTGCCAAATCAAGGTAACTACAAATCACAGTAGCTGATGACGGTCTAGGCCAACTCTGCACCACCTTTAACTTCTTTGGATTAACCTGAATACCCTCAATGGACACCACGTGCACCAAGAATGCCACCGAATCAAGCCAGAACTCACACTTCAAAATTTTTGCATACAATCTCTTCTCTCTCAAGGTCTGAAGCACAACTCTCAAATGCTGCTCATGATCCTCCCGAGATCGGGAATACACCAAGATATCGTCAATGAACACGATGTCGAAGGAATCTAGATAAGGCCGGAGTACATTGTGCATCAAGTGCATAAAGGCTGCTGGGGCATTAGTCAGCCCGAATGATATAACCAGAAACTCATAATGACCATATCTAGTCCTGAAAGCACTCTTCGGGATGTCTGGCCCTTGACTCTTCAACTGATGATAGATGGAACGCAAGTCAATTATACGAGGCAAGGGATACCGGTTCTTTACCGTAACTCTATTCAACTGCCGATAATCAATACACATACGCATAGAACCATCCTTCTTCTTTACAAACAACACCGGTGCACCCCAAGGTGACACACTAGGCCAAATGAACCCCTTATCTAGGAGTTCCTGGCTTCTCCTTTAATTCCTTTAGCTCCACTGGTGCCATATGATAAGGTAGAATAGAAATAGGTTGGGTGCCTGGCACTAGGTCAATACCAAAATCAATGTCCCGGTCAGGCGGCATGCCTGGCAGGTCTGCAGGAAACACGTCCGGAAAGTCACGGACCACAGGAACCGAATCAATAGCGGGAGTCTCACTATTGACATCCCTCACAAAATCCAGATAAGATAAACACCCCTTCTAAACCATGCGCTGAGCCTTCAGGTAGGAAATCACCCTGCTAGGCATACACTTAGAAGAACCTCTGCACTCAACCCTCGAACATCCAGGCATAGCTAAGGTCACGATCTTAGCGTGACAATTAAGAACAACATGATACTTAGATAACCAATCCATGCCTAATATCACATCAAAATCGACCATGCTGAGTAACAGTAGGTCCACTCGGGTCTCCAGACCCCTAATATATATCACACACGACTGATACACATGGTCCACGACAAAAATATCGCCCACCAGATTCGACACATTAACATATGTAACTAAAGACTCACAGGGCATATCCAGAAAATGGGCAAAATATGAAGAAACATAGGAATATGTAGAACTAGAGTCAAATAAAGCCAAAGCATTTCGAAAACAGCCTGAGACAATACCTGCGATCACTGCATCGGAGGCCATAGCATCTGGCCTGGATAGAATGGCATACATACGGGCCTGACCTCCACCTGCTCGACCTCCCCCTCTAGGGCGACCTCTAGCTGACTGACTACCACCCCTGGCTGCTTGGGTGGATGGTGAAGTAACTGGAGCTGAAGTCGAAAGATGGCTTCTCAGCTGATATGGACCTCCAAGAAGATGAGGACAATGCCTCTTCATATGCCCAAAATCTCCAAGCTCATAACATGTCCCTAGAGCTGGAGACTAAGACTAAAATGAAACTCTGGCACCAGAATGGCCACTAGGAGAACCATGCATAGAAGAACCCTGAGCTGATGGTGCTCGAGCTGCGCTCTAGGCTGGAAGGGCACCCAATGAAGAATGGCTTGGCTGAAAATCACGGGGACCATGCCCCGAAGATGCACCACTATAGGCTGGGCGGCCTGACCGAGGAGGCCTGAATGAACGGCCCCTGCCATGCGGAAACTGCCCCCTAGAAGAAGCACCACTATAACCACCCGATCCACGAGGCCTCTTGGCCTCACTCTCTACCTGCTCCTGGCGGTGAACCGACTCAATATCTCGAGCAATATCAAGAACCTGCTTGAATGTAGCATCTGATACTCTCTCCCGGGTCATAAAAAGGCGAAGCTGATAAGTAAGGCCATCTATAAACCTCCTAATCCTCTCCCTATAAATAAAGACCAACTCAGTGGCATGACGAGCCAACTCCGAAAAATGCATCTCGTACTGCGTCACTGATAGCTCTCCCTAACGTAGTTGCTCAAAAAGCCTGTGCTGCTCCTCCCTGTGTGACTGGGGTACATACTTCTCAAAAAAGATAGTGGAGAACTGGTGCTAGGTGAGGGGTGCTGAACCAACAGGCCTACGCCTCTCAAAAGACTCTCACCAAGTGAAAGCAGCACTAGAGAACTGAAAAGTAGCAAATGAGATCCCACTGGTCTCCAAAATCCTAGCAGTACGCAGCATCCTCTGGCACTTATCTAGAAAACCCTACGCATCCCCGCCCTCACCACCAATGAATGTCGGAGGATGTATTCTACTAAACCTCTCCAGCCTACGCTGCTCATCATCTGGCATAGCTGGGACCACAAAGTCCTAAGCTGGAGCAACCGGCTGGGCTGGAACCTCCCTCGGTGTCTGCTGGCCCTGAGTAGTCTGCTCAAGTGTCCAGCAACTGGAGTCTGACTGCCTCCCCCGGCCTGAGAAGTAGTGGCAACTTCCCGAGCAAGGGTGGTACACACCTTCAAGATCTGAGCCAAGGTCTCTTGAAGACCCGGAATAATAATAGGCACTGCCGGTGCCTGAGCCTGTCCCATTGGAGTATCTGTGGCGGGAACCTGATCCTGAGTAGTAGGGGGATCAACAGATACTGCCCTGGTTGCCGCACGGGCTGCCCCTACCTCTAATATGGCCTCTACGGTGGCCTCGACCCCTCGCTGGTCTAGCTGGTGGCTGATCGCCCTGATCGGTGGCGTGATTCCTCACCATCTGTGAGAGAATGAAACAGTAGAAGTTTAGATTTCCAGAACCAATCAAATGGCACGACAAAATTCAAGAAAAATGAGATTGTTTCTAAGGGTTCTGTAGCCTCTCGAAGGTAAGTACAGACGTCTCTATACCGATCCAGAAGACTCTACTAAACCTGCTGATGACCGATGAGTCCTATGTAACCTAGGCTTTGATACCAACTTGTCAGGACCCCAAATCCTAAGCCGGCCGTGATGGCGCCTATCATGGAACTAGGCTAGACAACCATTTCAGATTATCAATATATCCCATAATTTCACCAAAATTTAGCAGATTTTAAAAATATCAGAATGGGATGAAACAAATACACACTTCTCCAAAACCTGGAGTCAACTGTCATGAGCATCTAAGACTGAAAATATAATGTACAACATAGTGACTTGCTAGAACAAAAGTCTGAGGTACAAAAGATCAAAAGAAACTATAATCTGAGGGAAGGAAAGGAGGTGAGCTGGGGACGCTGAGCAGCTACCTCTATCCTCGAACAACACCAAGCTCGTCCGAAAATCAACTAGTGAGATAGTCCGGTACCTGGATTTGCACACAGAGGTGCTGGGAGTAACGACGCCAACTTAGTAAGTAATCAATGTAACTAAAAACTTGAGTATAGTGATGAGCATTTAAATCATGGTAATCCATATAATGAATAACAATGGAAATGAATAAATCAATTCAGAAATCTACAATTCCAAATATTTCATAAAAACTCCGGTTTACATTTAAAAATCTCGTAGGAAAACTTTTATCCAACATTTATTATTAGAGGCTCAGTGTAAAGAAGTGTGAAAAACAACATTTTCATATAATATAAGCCCCTCGGGCACAATATCACTCACAATAAAGCCTGTCGGGCAAGCCTCTCAGTCACTCGTGACTCCACTATCAGTATCTGATGCTCTCACTTAACACTCATACTCAGCAAGTACCATGAACACACACAACTATTCCGGCGAGCACCCCGCTCCATTACGTTTATATATATATATATATATATATTTATACTACTGCGGCGTGCAACCCGATCCATATATATAACATATATTTATAATGCGGCGTGCAACCCGATCCATATAATAGTCGACTACGCTCACTGGGGATGTACAGACTTCTGGAGGGCCTCCTTCAGCCCAAGTGCTATATCTGCTGCGGCGTGCATATCTGTACATATAACATATATTGTTGCGGTTTGCATCACGATCCATATATATATATAATCTATATTGCTGCGGCATGCATCCCGACCCACAAATAATATATAACATATATATTGCTGCGTGCGTGTAGCCCGTCACATAACTATCCTCATATACTCGGATATCGGCTTGGCTCAGTCACCCTCACAAGCCACTTGGGCAACTTATCTCGACTTACAAGACTCAGCCCAAAATACTTTTCAGAGTTTTCATAGCAATGTGATAACAATAAAAAATAACAATAATGTAACGACCCGACCGGTTGTTCCGAGATTTTAGCCCCGTTTCAACCGTTTCTACTTCATTTTATGTGGTTCAACATCATTTGTGTGTGTTGGGTCGGTTGGTTCGGGTTCAGAGTGGTCATGATGAGCATTGAGGCAATTAGTCTCGCAAGGTAGCCTAATAGTTGAGAAAATCAACTGAGAGTTGACTTATTGGTGAACGACCTCAGAATGCGGATTTTATGGCTCGGATAGCTTCGTTAGGTGATTTGGGATTTAGGACTGTGTTCAGAATATTTTTGTGATGTCCGGCGTATTAGGCTTTAATTGGCGAGAGTTGGTTTTTGGAGATTTCCGGTCGGCAGTGGAAAATAGGCTATCGAGGTCGGAATGGAATTTCGAAAGTTGGAACAGGTTTGTAATGTCATTTTGGATGTGTCTGCAAAATTTCAGGTCAATCAGAGGTGTTTTGGTTAGTTTCGGTGTAGTTGGCGAAATTTGGAAGTTTCAAAGTTCATAGGCTTGAATTTGATGTAATTTTGGTGTTTTCGCGTTGTTATTGGTGTTTCAAAGGCTCGACTAAGTTTGAACGATGTTATGAGATATGTTGGTATGTTTGGTTGAGGTCCCGAGGGCCTCGAGTGTGTTTCGGGTGGTTAGCGGACCAACTTTTGGCTTGAATTCTAGGCAGATTGCTGCTGGTGTAAGGTTATGGTTTCCTTCTACGCGATTGCGTGAGGATGTTTGCGATCGCGTAGGGTTAATTGGTGAGGCAGGATTTTTGTTAATCGCGATCGCGTGGAATTGTTTGCGATCGCGTGTGTATGAGTGTTTGGTCAGTGCGATCACATGGTCTTGTTTGCGATCGCGTAGGGTTAATTGGTGAGGCAGGATTTTTGTTAATCGCGATCGCGTGGAATTGTTTGCGATCGCGTGTGTATGAGTGTTTGGTCAGTGCGATCACATGGTCTTGTTTGCGATCGCGTAGAGTTAAAAGGGCGCGTGGGTGAGTTGAACTTTGTTCTTCGCGATCGCGTGGAGTGGTTTGCGATCGCGTGGGTTTAAGTCTTGATAAATCGCGATCACTTGAGGTTGTCTTTGATCGCTTGAGGTTGTCTGCGATCGCGTAAGGTAAATTGAAGTGTTCCAAAGTTTGCGATCGCAGTGAAGGAATTATTTTAGCTGGGCAGAATGTTTAAAAGGCCGGAAGTGCGAATTTGATTGTTATTTTCTCCATTATTGCATGCGGACTTGAGAGCTTTTGAAAGAGAATTGAAGGGGAATCAAGGAAAATCATATGGAGGTAAGAATTTCAACTTCATAACACATTTCTATGTCAATTCTTAAGGGATTAAACCACAAAAATTCTGGAAATTTAGCCAAAGTTGGGGAAGAAGGGTGCATGGAAAATTTATTTTCTTTTGAGGATTTGGGTGGGCAATTGTGGTCCGATTTCGGTGTTCTTGGTATGTATTGAATCGTGGGAGGACTAGGTTTCTAATGACGTAAAAATTATTGAATTCCGAGATGTGGACCCGGGGCTCGGGTTTGGCCGAATTTCGAGATTCTTGTGTAAATTGATAATTTTCGATTGGGTTGTGTTCCTTGAGTATATATTAATGATGTTGAACTTATCTTGTCTAGATTCGGAGAAATCGGGAGCCAATTTGAGGGGCAAAGGCATAGCGGACTAGTGTCGCGGCCGGTAGAGGTAATGGCTATAAATCTTGACCTGAGGGTATGGAACCCCGGACTACATATTTTCTCACTGATCTTAGAAAGGTGCACATGTCGGATGACGAGTATGTGGCACGTACTGATTTTTGGATTGGACTAGGTCCTCTCCGCGGCAACTAATGAGTTGCATATTTACTCAAAACCTTATGTTAAATCGTATTCTAAAGATTGTTGAAATATTTGGGCTATACGCCGTGTTTGAGGCCTCGTGCCGATATTTTTAGACCCCTTGGGGGATTTTTACTGCTGTTTTTCCTCACTATTTGTTGATGATTTCACTCAGCATCATTGTGCATACTGTTTTTCGAAACACAACATGATTTACACCACTTTGAGATTTAAACTGATGTTTCGGGTCGAGTACCCTGTTTTACTAATTCGCCCGAGGGGCTTTTCGAGTGGTTCTGCTTAGTGTGGCCGAGGGCCAAGAGTGATGGTGAGGTGCTGAGTGATATTAGCGCTTGGGCTGAAAGAGCCCTCCGGAGTCTTTACACACTCCCAGTGAGCGCACCGAGTGCCGAGTGACGAGTGATGGGAGGCCGAGTGACGAGTAATTAGGAGGCATGAGTGATTTTGAGGTGCTGAGTGACTGTGAGGCATGCCCGAGGGGCTGATTTGATACATGTTTTCGCCCGATGGGCTACTTATGATTTTACTACTTTCATTTGCATACCAAATCTTTCGGTTTGAAGTTGTTAAACATATGCATTCATTAAAGGATTTTTCTGAAGATGGTTTTAAGGCATGATGATTTCACATATATATGTTATACTGTTGGAAAGAAAGGTTGTGCCTCTTGTGATTTGATGTCATTGATTTTATGTGTTTCTTGCTGCTCAGACCTGATTTATTTTCATTACTATTGAGTTGGCGTACTCACATTACTCCCTGCACCTTCTGTGCAGATTCAGGTGTTAGGGCAGGGTGAGCTATCTATCTAATCCAGAGATTCTCGGAGGTTTGCGAGGTAGCTGCATGCGTCCGCAATCCTGCCCCCTCTCTTGTGTAACATTATAGAATTTATTTTTGTTTAGTTGTATATTTATGTAGATGCTCATGACCAGTGACTCCGGTTTCTCGGGGGTTGTATTTATTATTCGGTATAGTTTTGGCTATTTTTTTAATGGTTTAAAGGAAACTTTTATGGGTAATCAGTATAGTAAAAATGTAAAAAGGAAGCTTATTATGATTTGAGCTTGAGTTTTGGCTGGCCTAGTTTCATGATAGGCGCCATCACGACTGGCCTGGATTTGGGGTCGTGACAGTTTGGTATTAGAGAGCTAGGTTACATAGGACTCACCGGTCATGAGCAGATTTAGTAGAGTCTTTCGGATCGGTACGGAGACATCTGTACTTATCTTCGAGAGGCTGCATAACCCTTAGTAAGAGCTCACATTCTTAAAAAAATTATTTTCGTGCGAATCCATTGTATTTAGCCAAGAGTGTAACTCTTGAATTCCTTCCATGTATTCGAGCGCGCACGAGAGCGCCTGGTATCAACTGTGAATCGACGGCTTGTGGCTTCCATGGATGAGATGTGATTTCGGCATGTTGGTAATGGGTCAGTCTGGAGGACTTGAGGCCGGATTCATTCTGTGGCTTGGTTGCTGAGATTTTCATTGTGTGGGCACATGTAATTGGGGACTTGTATGTCGGTTTGTGTTCTTATTGATGAGAAATGTGTTATGTATTCAAGCGGTGGATTTGTGATCAGATATGGTAATCTGTACATTTCATGGACTTCGAGACTGAGAGTTCTCATAAACAGGTTATGTTGTGGAAGTGTACTGTGAAGATGCGAGCTGAGCTAGTCGGATGTTAGTATGTACCGTGATTCTATCATTCTGAACTTTTTGGCAAGTTATCTACCTGTTGTGGGTGATCAGAGTTGATTTAGGATCACTGGTAGGCTAATATGGGTGCGTGTTCTGCACCGGGTCTGAATTGTTGGCTCCGAATTTCTATTATTGAGGAAGTTACCATTCGATTGTGATTGATTTGTTCATGTTCTGGAGTGATCTATGAGTTACTCTTCGGTGTTGCGAGGAGTGGTGATTAATTTTTATATGCACATATGGTGCGGTTCTAGTTGGGCTTTATAGCTAGATTTGAGTAAGGTAAGTAATCGGGTGTTACGAGATTGAGACGAGTTGGTTATATACCTTATGTTTCGGGTGGCATGGTATCGTCCAGTTTCCCCCGTGGTTATGGCAATGCACTTTGAGTACTTGATGTCAAATTTCAAATGGTTATTGATTTTGGGCAAGGTGTCTTGAAATATTTCAAGTGGACCAGCAGTTGGATGAGATCGTGCAGTGTAGCGGAGTTATGTAGGGGTATGACCTTTGGTATTGGATTCATGTGTTTTGATTTATACAGTGTGTGCCAGGCTGTTAGTATGGTATGTCGATGGTAATTTTTAAAGGCAGGATACTCCTCTTATGTGGATTATATAATTTGATTTCATTGGGGAGTTGCTGATAAGTGCACGAGTTGCACAGGTTTTGGCTTCGAATTGTATCGATGTGTCGAATGGTTAGTGTCATGTTAACAGGGTGGTTGTGATGGATGAGAGGAGGTCATTGGACCTAGAATGAATATTTTGGAATTTTCTACAACATAGTTGGAAGGACAAATATCGGGAGTCGGCTTAGAAATTTGCTATAATTCCTGTTTGGGAAGGGGGAGTTTCATGTCTGACTGATCGGAAGAATGGTTGTTATTTCTATGTGCTTCTTTCATCATCGGCAGTACGTGGAAGTGTTAGAGCGAGGCATTTCTTGATAAAAGGTTATGTATCGGTATTGGGTCGTTCTGCGCAGTTATTGTGGTTAAAGAGTTATTGCTGAGTGTTTGAGTCACGCGGTGTATTATGTGATTTCATCTGGGGTACGTATATGGATTTGATTCAGCATATTCAAGCTTGTTCCGTTTATAATTATGGAAATTTTGATCTTATATATCATTTCAGAAGTGGGAATTTGGTTCTAAGGTTTATGGGCCAGGATTTGGATTTCAAAATTTCTACGGTATTGTGCTATTGGACCTATATGGGATAGGGTGACGTGGGATCACCCCCGATATGTGCAAGGTAAGCTACGTAACAGTTTGATAGTGTTGGAGAACAACTCTTGGCACGTTTGAGGACGAACGTATGTTTAAGTGGGGGAGGATGTAACGACCCGACCGGTTGTTCCGAGAGTTTAGCCCTGTTTCCCCCATTTCTACTTCATTTTATGTGGTTCAGTTTCATTTGTGTGTGTTGGGTCGGTTGATTCGGGTTCAGAGTGGTCATGGTGAGCATTGAGGCAATTAGTTTCTCAAGGTAGCCTAATAGTTGAGAAAGTCAACTAAGAGTTGACTTATTGGTGAACGACCTCGGAATGCGGATTTTATGGCTCGGATAGCTTTGTTAGGTGATTTGGGACTTAGGAGTGTGTTCATAATATTTTTGTGATGTCCGGTGTAGAATTAGTCTTGAATTAGCGAGAGTTGGTTTTTGGCGATTTTCGGTTGTCAGTGGAAAATAGGCTATCAAGGTCGGAATGGAATTCCGGAAGTTGGAACAGGTTCATAATGTCATTTTGGACGTGTCTGCAAAATTTCAGGTCAATCGGAGGTGTTTTGGTTGGTTTCGGCGCAGTTGGCGAAATTTGGAAGTTTCAAAGTTTATAGGCTTGAATTTGATGTAATTTTGGTATTTTCGCGTTGTTTTTTATGTTTCGAAGGCTCGACTAAGTTTGAACGATGTTATGGGATATGTTGATATGTTTGGTTGAGGTCCCGGGGGCCTCGGGTGTGTTTCGGGTGGTTAGCGGACCAACTTTTGGCTTGAATTCTGGGGAGATTGTTGCTGGTGTAAGGTTCTGGTTTCCTTCTACGCGATCGCGTGAGGATGTTTGCGATCGCGTAGGGTTAATTGGTGAAGCAGAATTTTTGTTAATCGCGATCGCATGGAGTGGTTTGCGATCGCGTGTGTATGAGTGTTTGGTCAGTGCGATCGCGTCGAGTTAAAGGGGCGCGTGGGTGAGTTGAGCTTTGTTCTTCGCGATCGCGTGGAGTGGTTTGCGATCACGTGGGTTTAAGTCTTGATGAATCACGATCGCATGAGGTTCTGTGCGATCGCGTAAGGTAAATTGATGGGGCAGCAAGTTTGTTCTTCGCGATCGCGTGCCAAAGTTTGCGATCGCAGTGAAGGAATTATTTTAGCTGGGCAGAATGTTTAAAAGGCCAGAAGTGCGAATTTGGTTGTTATTTTCTCCATTATTGCATGCGGACTTGAGAGCTTTTGAAAGAGAATTGAAGGGGAATCAAGGGAAATCATCTGGAGGTAAGAATTTCAACTTCATAACACGTTTCTATGTCAATTCTTAAGTGATTAAACCACAAAAAGTCTGGAAATTTAGCCAAAGTTGGGGAAGAAGGGTGCATGGAAAATTTATTTTCTTTTGAGGATTTGAGTGGGCAATTATTGTCCGATTTCGGTGTTCTTTGTATGTATAGAATCGTGGGAGGACGAGGTTTCTAATGATGTAAAAATTATTGAATTTCATGATGTGGGCCGGGGGCTCGTGTTTGGCCGAATTTCGAGATTCTTGAGTAAATTGATAATTTTCAATTGGGTTGTGTTCCTTGAGTATATATTAATGATGTTAAACAGATCTTGGCTAGATTCGGAGAAATCGGGAGCCAATTTGAGGGGAAAAGGCATAGGGGACTTGTGTCGTGGCCGGTAGAGGTAAGTAATGGCTATAAATCTTGTTCTGAGGGTATGGAACCCCGGACTACATATTTCTCACTGATTTTAGAAAGGCGCACATGTCGGATGACGAGCATGTGGCACATACTGATTTTTGGATTGGACTAGGTCCTCTCGGCGGGAACTAATGAGTTGGATATTTACTCAAAACCTTCTGTTAAATCGATTCTAAAGATTGTTGAAATATTTGGGCTATACGCCGTGTTTGGGGCCTCGTGCCGATCTGTTTAGACCCTTTGGAGGATTTTTACTGCTATTTTTCCTCATTATTTGTTGATGATTTCACTCAGCATCATTGTGCATACTATTTTTCGAAACTCAACATGATTTACACCACTTTAAGATTTAAACTGATGTTTCGGGTCGAGTACCCTGTTTTACTAATTCGCCCGATGGGGCCTTTCGAGTGGTTCTGCTGAGTGTGACCGAGGGCCAATAGTGACGGTGAGGTGATGAGTGTGGCCGAGGACCAAGAGTGATGGTTAGGTGATGAGTGATATTAGCGCTTGGGCTGAAGGAGCCCCTTCGGAGTTTGTACACACCCCCAGTGAGCGCACCGAGTGCCGGGTGACGAGTGATGGGAGGCCGAGTGATGAATGATTGGTAGGCATGAGTGATTCTGAGGTGCTGAGTGACTGTGAGGCATGCCCGAGGGGCTGATTTGATACATATTTTTGCCCGAGGGGCTACTTATGATTTTACTACTTTCATTTGCATACTAAATCTTTCGGTTTGAAGTTGTTAAACATATGCATTAATTAAAGGATTTTTCTGAAGATGGTTTTAAGGCATGATGATTTCACATATCAATGTTATACTATTAGAAAGAAAGGTTGTGCCTCTTGTGATTTGATGGCATTGATTTTATGTGTTTCTTGCTGCTCAGACCTGATTTATTTTCATTACCACTGAGTTGGCGTACTCACATTACTCCCTGCACCTTGTGTGCAGATTCAGGTGTTAGGGCAGGGTGAGCTGTCTATCTGTTCCAGAGATTCTCGGAGGTTTGCGAGGTAGCTGCATGCGTCCGCAGTCCTGCCCCCTCTCCTGTTTAACATTATAGAATTTATTTTCGTTAAGTTGAATATTTATGTAGATGCTCATGACCAGTGAATCCGGGTTCTCGGGGGTTATATTTATTATTCAGTATAGTTTTGACTATTTTTTTTATAATTGTTTAAAGGAAACTTTTATGGGTAATCAGTATAGTAAAAATGTAAAAATGAAGCTTATTATGATTTGAGTTTGAGTTTTGGCTGGCCTAGTTCCATGATAGGCGCCATCACGACTGGCCTGGATTTGGGGTCGTGACAAATAATTAGGAAACAATGACTGAGTTCACAATTTACTAACAGGATAGTGATAGAATGGTGTAAAATTACCCCCTGAGGATCTAAACAGGTCGGCACAAGGCCCCAATCATGGCTCACAGCCCATAACAAGTATAGACTTCTAAAAGACAGGATGTCGTAAGGTATCAAACCGAATACGCGTCTTAATAGTCACCACGGGACATACCAAGTCATAATCCCTATCCGTGCACGCCCCTACGCTCGTCACCTAGCGTGTGCATCACCTCATTTATCAACACAATATCAATAACGGGGTGTCATACCCTCAGGTTTAGAGTTACAATCATTACTTACCTCGAAACAGCCCAAAAGCTACTCCGCGATGCACTTGACCCTCTAGTAGACTCCCAAATGCTCCGAATCTAACCAAAATCAGATTAGCATCATCAATATACGCTAACGGAACAAACCCAATCGAAAGATAATTTTAACACAATTCTCAAAATTCGGCAAAACCCGAGCCCCAAGACCATGTCTCGAAATTTGATAAAATTTACATCACTAGAATCCTCGTCCTCCCACGATTCTATACATACTAAGAACACTATAATCGGACCACAATTGCGCACTCAAATCCTCAAAAGAAAATTCCAAATTCCATGCACCTTTGTTCCCCAATTTGGGTTAAATTTCAACAATTTTCCGGTTTAATTACTTAGAAAACGATATAGAAATGAGTTATGAAGTTGAAAACCTTACCTCCAAGTGAGCCCCTCTTATTTCTTCTTCAAACCCTCTCAAATAGCTCCCAACTCGTTTAAAAATGGAGGAAAGTGATGAAAATTTTTGCAATGGTGGGCTTAAGAACATTCTGCCCAGCACTTACTTTTCCTCAGTGCGATCGCATTTCCAGGGATGCGTATGCGATGCACCGACCAGCCCACTCTATGCGTTCGCGTACAAAGACACGCGTTCGCATAGCTCAAACACTCATCCCCCCTCACGCGCCTCAGAACACCCTATGCGATCGCGGACCTTACCCACGCGATCACATTGCACAGAGGACCCACTCTTACGCAATCGCGGCCTCAACCCACGCGATCGCACTGCATAAAAACCCATGCTGCTCCCAACTAGCCTATGCGATCGCATTCTTACCCACGCGATCGCATAGAAGAACACCAGCAAAATTTTGCAACTTCCAACATCCAAACTTGATCCGTTAACATGTCAAAACTCACCCGAGGCCGCCGGGACCTCAACCAAACACGCCACCACAACCCATAACCTTATTCGAACATAGCCGAGCCTTCGAAACACCAAAAACAACACGAAAACACCAAAATTTCATTAAATTCAAGCCTATGAACTTTGAAACTTCTAAATTTCGCCAATGATGTCGAAACCAACCAAACACCTCCGATTGACCTGATATTTTGCACACATCAAAAATGACATTACGAACCTGCTCCAACTTCCAGCATTCCATTCTGACCCCGATAGCCTATTTTCCACTGCCGACCGAAAATCGCCAAAAACTAACTTTCGCCAATTCAAGCCTAATTCTACACCGGACATCAAAAATTCATTCCGAACACACTCCTAAGTTCCAAATCACTTAACGAAGCTATCCGTGCCATAAAATCCGCATTTTGAGGTCGTTTACCATAAGTCAACTCTTAGTTTGACTTTTCAACTATTAAGCTAATTTAATAGACTAAGTGTCTCAATTCTCACCACGACCACGACCACTCCAAACCCGAACCAACCGACCCAACACAACATATATAGGGTAATAAACATATGATAAAGTAGAAATGGGGAAATGAGGCTAATCTCACAGAACGACCGGCCGGGTCGTTATAGTAGAGAAAATCAGCTTAACTTAAAGTGAGGACATTTTGGTACCCTGAATGTGATAGAGGTTTCAAAAATACATGAAGTTGAATTACATTCCTAACATTAAATGGAATAAGGAATCTATGCCACAAGCCCATGGGGATGAAAAAGAAATTGAACACGTATGAGATTATTATCATTCTGCCAGCTTAACTCTATCTGATAGTTGATCCTATACGAGAGAACTAGAGATACGACAACTTGTCTTCCAAATCAATATGCTCATAATATGTGCCAAAATCTAAAAGAATCTAATTTAACCCTTTCATGAGTAAAACCACATAGATAGGAAATCTTAATATTGGGATGAAATCATGTATTGGTTAGAGAGAATGAACATTTTTCTATCTGCTACACATGTTTCTGCCATAATAACTCTAAAGCTGTAATACCAGGCCACTTCTCGGGAAACTACAATACTAGGAACAAAGTGAGATTATTTAGGTGGACATGAAAGCCATACTGAGATGGGCATACACCAAGATCTTCCTGTGATGAATTTGTGATAAATCTCAAATTTCTCAGAAACTTTATGCGGACAAATGATCCCCTTTCAATTGACATGAACACATATGATAGAAGTTGAGAGTAGAGTGACTGTTCAAACCATAGAAGCCATATACACTAAAGAGAAAAAGAGTGAATCGAGAAGGATCACAACATTGGGATGATTCACATTGAACTTGACACCACATATGTAAACTTTATGATGGTGAATGCATAGGCACAAGTGGACAAATGTTATTATTTCGAATCAAAAGGTTCTGTAAGAAATTCATTAGGTAAAGTCTCTTGTTGACAATTTAGGAAAGTGAGTGGGAAGTATTAATCCTAGATTTATAACTCAATTCAAGGACATAATTATAGAGCTCAATTCCACAAGAGGTTGTAAATAAGAGAATTGTGATAAAGAGGCTTCACGGATAATGCGTCTCGTTCAAAGAGTAGGTACATGCAATGTTTTTTGATTCAAAATTTTGGTTAAGACCATGTTAATGAGAACTCTTCAATATGGGTGAACATATACAACAAGGAAAAAAATCGTGCGGTGTTCACTAGGATATAGTAAGGAGTGCCTTATGTGGTAACTTTAGATTGACATGGCAATAACTTAAGTGATGCCCTTTGACTCCATATTCATAATGTACATTGGTACCTTACTGACATACCACATGATTTGGTGGTGCAGTGACATTAATAGGATCAAGAGTACTCCCCTTGGCAACAAGTTCTATCAATCTCTCCATGGCTCGATACATTCTCCTAACAAAATCTTGTGTGATCTCCCTCAGATTCAAATGGTGGGATCATTCCCTCCTTACTGTTTCAAGCTCGTGGATTACTCATCTTGAGAATAAGACATAACAAGGGAATTAGCTCCTTATCTTGAGCTCTATCGCATGATCTGGAGTACTAAAGAAGGGTGAAATTTACTAAATATCCAAGTAGCCTCCTCATTATAAATGTGGTCGACAACACACTGATAAGAAGGACTTTACTAGACATGGCTCCGTGACATTCTAGAACACTTTAAAACCTTAGACTCTGATACCAAGTTTGTCACGCCCCAAAATCGAGGAGCACGATTGGCGCTTAACCGAGTGAACCTGGTTGAGCAAGCCTGATAGATTTCCCTCTACCCAAACTAATTCATGAATAAAGAGGATATGTACTCCATTAATCAAATTCAGAAAATATTTCATTAACGACTTCTAATTCATTTCCATTAGCAGCTTCATTCAAAATTTCCAACATATAACAAGTTTATAGATTTAATGAAAAACATGTTTGTCAAATACCAACGTTTCTCGTTAAATTCCCCTACATCAAATACCACCCACAATCTGTCTATGGAGCCTCTAAGTACACTAAAGATTAATAAGGAAATGCTTGCAACAAGGCTCCGTCTATACCTCAAAACATGATAAGAAAATGTACAAAAGATACATGACATGACCCCGAGGTGAAGTGGTGCTCACCATGTTGCATTGCTGAAGGCTGCTGGTTCTGGTGTTTCCGCTGCGGAAGACTAGACGCAGATGCGTGTCCGTATATGCAGAAAATTGGTCGCAGAAGTGAAGTTTGGGCTAGGGAACTGTAGTCGCAGTTTCAAAGATTCCCCCGCACCTGTGTAGTCGCAGAAGCGAGGTGTTAGGTGAAGAAGCGGATGTTTGCGCAGGTGCGATGGGCTGTTCCGAACCTGCAGTTGCATAGACGCGGGGAAAGGACCGCATAAGAGGAGGCCCAACTTTAGTTTTGTATCACAGAAGAAGAATTGTGGTCGCTTTTGTGACACCACAGATACGGTTAAGTGTCCGCAGAAGCGGAAGTGCTGGGCCGAATGATAAATAGACGAGTTCGCGATTTTGGCTTCATTTTAACATTTTAAAGCTCGGATTGAGGGGATTTTTGTAGAAATTTTCACCATATGAATTGGGGTAAGCTTTCCCTACTCGGTTTTGGTTATATTCCATGAATCTATCTTCGATTTTAGCTTTGGTTGGTGCATTTTAAAGAGGAAATTGTGGGTTTTGGCTTAAAGTTTCATAATATGAAATTTTTAGTTTTGAACACCGATTCAGAGTTGGATTTGAGTGAAACTAGTATGGTTGGACTCGTAATTCAATGAGTTGTCGGATTTTATGAGTTTTATAGGGTTCCAAGGTGCGGGCTCAGTTTGGGCATTTGGGCCAATTTCGACTTTGATTCAATATTTGATCTTTTACGATCGAGATTGGTTCCTTTAGCATTGTTTGATGTATTTGAATTTTTATTGGATAGTGTCGAGCCGTTCGAAGGTCGGAACGCGTGGGATGGCATCTTTGGAGCATCTCTTGGCTTGCTCGGCATGTGCATTGGCTCGTTCGAGGTAAGTAACTCTTATAAACTTAATGTTGAGGGTATGAAACCCCCTAATATATGTTATGTGATTGATGATGAGGTGACACACATGCTAGGTAACAGGCGTGTGGGCGTGCACCATGTGAATTGGGACTCTATTATTTCCAGGGCACTGTATAGTGGCCCTATTTTGTTGATATCTATGTTTTCACCATCTGGTAAAGTAATTGAGCTGTCAACCATGCTAAATATCATGTTTAGGCTTTGTGCTAATTTTGTTGGGACCCATAGTGGTCGTTTCTTGCTGTCATCTCACTGATTTTTTTGGATATTTCGTATTTAGTCATATTCATGCATTCATATCATATTCCAGTCTCAGTTATTGTTTATTTCTACATCATATCATTGTTTTCGGGCTAGTTTCATGACATTTTGAGCCAGTGAGTGAGACTAGATGTCATGCCCCAAAATCAAGGAGCACGACCGGCACTCAACCGAGTGAACCTGACCGAGCAAGCCTGTTAGATTTCCCTCTACTCAAACTAATTCATGAATTAAAAAGAGATGTACTCCATTAATCAAATTCAAAAAATATTTCATTAACGATTTCAAATTCATTTCCATAAGTAGCTTCATTCAAAATGTCCAACATGTTACAAGTTTATAGATGTAATGAAAAACATGTTTGTCAAATACCAACTTTTCTCATTAAATTCCCCCATATCGAATACCACCCACAATATGTCTATGGAGCCTCTAAGTACACTGAAGGGTAATAAGGAAATGCAGGCAACAAGGCTACAACTATACCTCAAAACATGATAAGAAAATGAACAAAATATACATGACATGACCCCGGGATGAAGTGGGGCTCACCAATTCTATGGGGAAGGGAATACCACTATCACTGATCGATGCCGCCTGCTCTGGAACAACCTGTATCATTTAAAGATACAGTGCCCCCGACAAAAGGGATGTTAGTGCCGTCGAATAATACTAGTATGTATAGTTAAAAGTTCTCTTTCAAAATAGAATAGCCATATAAGAAAAGGAACAATAGAAAAAATAAGTCACAATCAACAATATCCAAATGTCCACATATGGAAATACAATAACTTAATTAAGAGGCAAATGAAGTACCTCAAGAAACATGAAACGTCCCATAGAATCAAATTTCAAGTCTTATTGTACTTACTTCATTCTGAAAATCTTTTGGGATCAAGTGTGCCATATGAACTACGCGTGAGACACAAAATATAATGTAAATGTAACAACATGTGCAAGCAAGGGCAATTGTAGTGGCATCTATTGTTCATACTGGATATGCGTTTCACACACTATCCATAGGTTTCACATATTATATTATAGACCTATGGATTTCATAGCCTGTCCATAGGGTTCACATAATATAATATACACTATGTGTTTCATAGCCTGTCCATAGGTTCACATATTATATTATACACCGATGCGTTTCATATCCCGTTCATAGTGTTCCCATATTATATTATACATCTATGCATTTCATAGCCCGTCCATAGGATCGCATACACAATACACCTATGCGTTTCATAGACCTTCCATAGCATCAAATATACAATATTCATGTGTGTTTCGTAGACTGTCCACAATGTCCACATATTACATACCATAAACCTTTCAATTCGTACATAGCTTCATTGGTACTTTTAGCCACTCACAACATTATTAATTTATTGGCTATATTTTCCATACATATGATTCTTCTTTCATGACACAATGGTCGTATTTCGTATTCCACTCTTCACCTCTTTCAATGTCCAAGATCACCAACCAATATCTACATATCGAATATTCAACAATCATATACCTCAAATTCTTTAGTAATTGAAACTTCAAGCACAAAAGGTTTCTTCTCAAAGAATGGGCATACCAACAAACAATAGAAACTCACATCATAAAAAAACAATACACCATTTATTCTTGCAAACTCCTTCCCAGAAATGACAATGTACAATTTGATGAGTATGTAAGATCTCGAATCACACTGGATATATTTATAAAGCAAATCCTTAGTTATAAATATCTACTTATGGGCATCAAATGAGTACAAAAGCTTTTAGGCCATTCTATTCTTGAAATCATTTTTAAACAGTTGAGTCGAGACTCATTTCGTAATCTTTAACACATCCTCATATTTTATTGGCAACACTAGCCATAATCAGAACTTAAAAACTTGGCACGATGGCCACACTCTATATCCCCAATTCACTTATTTTACTTTCAATAATCTTTACAGATTATTAACAATAAAATATTTTCAATCAAGAGTTTAGGTACACATATGAGTAATTATGAGTCTTAAGCATATCGAGTTTTCTCACACAATTTGGCATACTTAGCCTTTATTTGAAACCCAACTCAAAGCCATAACATTTTAATAAGCAACCCATACTTTGAACATGTATCTTTAATCATATGGCTCATTTCATAATAGTCAATTTTATAGGTAATGACCCGGAATATAGGAATTAGGATATTTTGAGCCAACCATACTTGAACTAATGGAATCATATATGGAATTCGATTATAAGAGAGAAATTTTAGCCAACATACCTTGCTTGAGATTTTCCTTAAATTACTACAACATTCCGAAAATCCTATCAATCCCAATCTAATTCGAGATATAACATATTTGAACACAAATTAGGAGGATATTCATTGTCTTAGCTCATTTAAGCGTTCTATCAAACACTAGGTGTGCTTTAAGTCTTTAAAGTCAATTTATAGAGGCTTTCATCAACCGACAACCCATCCTTCACCATTTTTTTTAGGTATACAATGGTTCACCCACTGATAACACATGCAAGCAAGATAAAAACTCTAATACCCATGAAACTTCTTGTTAATTGCTCATCTTTTAGCTAAAATTCGAAATTAAGGGTTAGGGTGTAGAATATTACCTCAAGGATGAAGATCAAGTGCGTTTTCCTTGTTTATCTTCAAAGATTTGTGTAAGAATTGAAGGATGATTTGGTGAAGATCACTTTCTCACTCTAGGGCTCCTTCTCTCTCTCTAAAGCATCAGGTTTTCTGCTAAAAAAATGACCCATTGTATGTATTTAATGAAGTTGGGTTTGGTTATGGTTATAACAGAATGGATACTCCGAAGTTCCAGACCGGGCTAAAGACCTGGCCTCGCCAGGTTAAAGTCTGGTCTGGGCGTGCTATAGGCCTGGCCTCACTAGGCTAAAGCCTGGACTTAGGGTGCTATAGGCCTGGCCTTACACCTGGCCTCGCTAGGGATATAGCCAGGTCGAAAAGTTTAAACTCCCCATGCACTGTTCAACCCAAAAATTCCAAAAATACAACATGATAGCCAACCTTGGCACCACAAAACCTTAAATTACTTAGTGAAATTTTTCGGGGCCTTACATTCTCCCCCGCTTAGGATCATTTGTCCTCGAATGAGAAGTAGAGTCCACCCAAAACACTTAACATGACATATCTCTTTTCTCACATACCTCAAGTCCCTAAATTTTGACTAACTCCCAAATTTTTCAGAAATTTCGGCAGAGTGTCCTTCTTAACTAGGCCTATCCACCTGCTAGAGAATCACCAAAACCATCCGAAAAACACATCCAAAACTAGATAAAGTACTACAATGTACATATCAATAACACTAATATCAGCATTACATTATTATAATGATACCTGGACGCTTGACATGAACTACACATTTTTTTTAAATCATAACACCTATTTTACCTTTATTAGCAATTCACATAGTATCTTCATGGAGAAAATCTTTAGAAAAACTTGCTCACTTTCTTTAACTCTAGATATCTATTTCGGACACCCAAATTAAACCCTTGGAGACCTTCAACCATTATTATATGATGGGCTAGAATGAATATGACCATAGAGTTCCTGCCGAATATGATTAATCATGGAATGATGATTCATTTTTGATATGCTTGAACCTACACCCTTGATATATTTAATAAAAATAGGAACAACGAGGTTCGAGATTGGACCGGAATTATTTAAGAACTCATCAAGGTGCTGGTCAAAGTATTTCATGAGGTTATATATCCTAAGAGACATGAAACTTACTACTGATAACGCTGACATGCTTAATCATTGTGATGACATCATTGATTTGACTACTGATACATAGAGTTAACTAGTACATTGGCAATAAAAATCATTAAGGAGGAATATTCAAGTACGTGAACCCAGTCGATTCTTGGAGGGTAGAGAAAATCAATTTAACTTGAAATGAGGATATTTTGGTACCCTGAATGTGATAGAGGTTTCAAAAATACATGAAGTTGAATTACACTCCTAACATTAACTGGAATAAGGAATCTATGCCACAAGCCCATGGGGATGAAAAAGAAGTTGAACACTTATGAGATTATTATCATTCTGACAGCTTAACTCTATCTGATAGTTGATCCTATATGAGAGAACTAGAGATATGACAACTTGTCTTCCAAATCAATATGCTCATAATATGTGCCAAAATCTAAAAGAATCTAATTTAACCCTTTCATGAGTAAAAACACATAGCTAGGAAATCTTAATATTGGGATGAAATCATGTATTGGTTAGAGAGAATGAACATTTTTCTGTGTGCTACACATGTTTCTGCCATAATAACTCTAAAGCTGTAATACCAGGCCACTTCTCGGGAAACTACAATACTAGGAACAAAGTGAGCTAATTACTGTGAGATAATTTAGGTGGATATGAAAGCCATATTGAGATGGGCAAACAACAAGATCTTCCTGTGATGAATCTTAAATTTCTCAGAAACTTTATGCGGACATGTGATCCTTTTTCAATTGACATGAACACATATGATCGGAATTGAGATATGTTCTCAAGTTACTAGACGGTGAAAAGGTTTCATGATGATACTCGCAAGAGAGTAGAGTGACTGTTCAAACCATAGAATCTATATACACCAGGGAGAATAAGAGTGACTCGAGAATGATCACAACACTGGGATGATTCACATTGAACTTGACACCACATAGGTAAACTTTTACGATGGTGAATGCAGAGGCATAAGTGGGCAGCTGTTATTCTTTCGAATCAAAAGGTTCTGTAAGAAATTCATTAGGTATAGTATCTTGTTGACAATTTAGGAAAGCGAGTGGGAAGTATAAATCCTAGAGTATAACTAAATTCTAGGACATAATTATAGAGCTCAATTCCACAAGAGGTTGTAAATATGAGAATTGTGATCAAGAAGCTTCACGGATAATGCGTCTCATTCAAGGAGTAGCTATATGCAATGTTTTGTGATTCAATATTTTTGTTAAGACCATGTTTATGAGAACTCTTCAATATGGGTGCACATATACAACAAGGAAAAAAAATCGTGCGGTGTTCATAAGGATATAGTAAGGAGTACCTTACGTGGTAACTTTAGATTGACAGGGAAATAACTTAATCGATGCCCCTCGACTCCATATTCATAATGTACATTGGTACCATACTGATATACCACATGATCTTGTGGTTCAGTGATGTTAATAGGAACAAGGGTACTCCCCTTAGCAACAAGTTCTATCAATCTCTCCATGGCTCGATACATTCTCCTAAAAAACTCTTGTGCGATCTCCCTTAGATTCAAATGGTGGGATCATTCCCTGCTTACTGTTTCAAACTCGTGGATTACTCATCTTGTGAATAAGACATAACAAGGGAATTAGCTCCTTATCTTGAGCTCTATCGCACGACCTGGAGTACCAAAGAAGGGTGAAATTTACTAATTGTCCAAGTAGCCTCCTCATTATAAATGTGGTCGACAACACACCGTTAAGGAGGAATCTACTAGACACGGCTCCGAGACATCCTAGGACACTTTAAAACCTTAGACTCTGATACCAAGTTTGTCACGCTCCAAAACCGAGGAGCGTGACTGACGCTCATCCGAGTGAACCTGGCTGAGCAAACCTGATTGATTTCCCTCTACCCAAACTAATTCATGAATAAAGAGGATATTGTCACGTCCCAAAACCAAGGGACGAGATCGGCTCCTAACCGGATGAGCCCGGTCAAGCGGACCTGGATTGCCTTTCCTACCCAACGCATTACCCCGTGTTCATAAGATATAATATTCTGTAGGAAGTAGCAAATTAAAGATTGAGCATGGGTTTACAACTTAAGTTCATTTCTTCATTAACATTTTAGCAGTTGATAATCCCAAAACATACAAGTTAAATACAACATTTACTATGCGATCCACGATCACGAGTGAATACGACTGCCGTGCAAAATATACATACATATATACAACACACCTCGTGTCTACGGAGCCTCTAAGAGTACTAGGAGTTTACATAGACTTGCCGGTAACAAAGCCCCGGCTATACCTTTTACAACATAACCAAAAGAGAATAATATAGTCCACACACGGCCCCGAGAGGAAATGGGGCTCACCAGATCTGCTGAAGAGATGAAGAGGAGGAACCACTAACGGCGGACCGAGCTACCTTCTATAGAACCACCTACATTCATATAAAAGATTTATTGCCCCCGGCAAAAAGGAAAGTTAGTACCATTGAATAGTACTAGTATGTACAGACAAACTTTACTCTATGTAAAATCAAGCAATACACATATAAGAGGTATTTAAAGAAACCCAAACAAATATTGCACAGAGATACAGAGAATCACAAAACTGGTTTTCACATTTCCTTATTTCAATTGTTCCCCTGTTGCGTCGCGCAACCCGATCCCAATCATATTCCACCCTTCTTTCTTCTGTTGCAACGTGCAACCCGATCCCATCTCCCAATCAAATTACACCCTTATTACTTCTGTTACGGCATGCAACCCGATCCCACCTTACAATTCTGTTGCGGCGTGCAACCCGATCCCACCTTACAATTCTGTTGCGGCGTGCAACCCGATCCCACCTTACAATTCTGTTGCGGCGTGCAACCCGATCCGAACTTACAATTACATTTGATACCAACATCAACCAATCAATTCAACCACAAGGATTTTCATCATCAAGAATATACATTCATAACAACTAAATAACCATGTGAAATCAAGGCCATAGTAATCTATACCCAACGGTGAGTCATACACGACATACCATCAACATATAGCTCAATTAGATAAATCCAAATTTCCCTTCCATTACCTTCTACAAAACATTTAGTGCTTAGATACATTCAACAATTTGATTCGTTATCATTTCTTTCATTTTGCAGCACATCCTCTCATACCAATGTATTCAACATTTAACGAGGTTTGCACATGATAGAATGAGCACAAAGAATCACCTTTTCACAATCTCATATAGCATGGTGGCATGGAAATCAACTAGGACAACCAGGGAACAGAATCTTACGCCTCATCACATAAGAAAAATTGATTCACATATGCATAAGCCAGAAACTCATACCGAATGCTCGGGCACCAACAAGGAGACTCTACATAGATTAAAGTTAGCCATACATACCTCGAGTTGGAATTTTCCCCTTCAATTTCTATCCCAAATCACCGGACCTTCTAACGCCTTCAATCTAGTTTACAATGTGACACATTCAAACTTAGAGTTAGGAACCTTGAACTCATTTGGGCATTTTATCAAATACTATGTGGTCTATTAGATTAGCTAACCCCTTTTTTGTGAATAATTACCCAAAGTCATTTCCCTTTACTAGACTAGGGAGTTTAACTTTCATGCATGCAAGGTCGGATTTTATCTCCAAGAATCAATTTATGTTTTCTACCCTTCTTAGCCAAAACTTGAGAATTAAAAGAAAATGGGGTTGGGGACTCACTTCTTAGAGTGAAGAAGATGACAATTACTCAATAACTTCCAGGCCCGAGTGATAGTAAAAAATCAATTTTTGGGTGAAGATGGAACCTTCTCTTTCAAGAACTCTCTCTTCCCTCTCTCTATTTTGTTTAGAAAATCATTAAAATGTAAGGGGGTAAGTGTTTTAATGAACTGGGGGTCGGGTATAAAAATTAGAATTTTAACAGTCTCGAAGAAGAAATGCGGTCAGGAATGCGATAGCATTCCTGCTATGCGGTCCACATTCTTGTCGCATAAATGTCCCTCGAATGGGCCAAAAAACCAGACTGCCCACGCATACATGTTATGCAATCGCATAACCTCCTCCGCATAAATGGAGGTGCAAGAATGCGACAGCTATGCGGTCCGCATTCTCAAAATGCGTTCGCATCTTGGGTCGCATAGCTGTCCCCAAATTGGACAACAGGCTGTCCATATATGTGACCACTATGCGGTTTGCATACCTGTTATGCGATCACATAGTGCGTCAAATAATAGCACAACTCTGGAAAATTTTATCTTTTAAGTTCCGAGGTACTTTTTATTCAAAAAAGGTCCGTTTTAAGAATCTCTACTGTTATAACAACACGGGGACCTATTTGGGCATTATTTTTAGCCATGAAATTTTATGGGTCTTTACATATCTGTACTCCATTAATCAAATTCGGAAAATATTTCATTAACAACTTCCAATTCATTTCCATTAGCAGCTTCATTCAAAATTTCCAACATATTACAAGTTTATAGATTTAATGAAAAACATGTTTATCAAATACCAACTTTTCTCGTTAAATTCCCCTACATCAAACACCACCCACAATCTGTCTATGGAGCCTCTAAGTACACTAAAGAGTAATAAGGAAATGTCGGCAACAAGGCTCCGGCTATACCTCAAAACATGATAAGAAAATAAACAAAAGATACATGACATGGCCCCGGGATGAAGTGGGACTCACCATGTTGCATTGCTGAAGGCTGTTTGTTCTGGTGTTTCCACATCTGCAGAAGAATGGACGCAGATGCGTGTCCGCTTATGCAGACAATTGGTCGCAGAAGTGAAGTTTGTGCTGAGGAACTGTAGTCGTAGGTGCAAAGATTCCCCTGCACCTGCGTAGTCGCAGAAGCGGGGTGTTATGTGCAGAAGCAGATGTTTGCGCAGGTGCGATGGGCTGTTCCGAACCTACAGTTGCACTGACGCAGGGAAAGGACCGTATAAGCGGAGGCCCAGCTTTAGTTTTGTACGGTAGAAAAGGAATTTTGGTCGCTTCTGTGACACCGTAGATGCGGTTAAGTGTCCGCAGAAGCGGAAGTGCTGGGCCGAATGATAAATACAATAGTTCGCGATTTTGGCTTCATTTTAACATTTTAAAGATTGGATTGAGGGGATTTTTGGAGAAATTTTTACCATATGAATTGGGATAATTTTTCTCTACTCGGTTTTGGTTATATTCCATGAATCTATCTTCGATTTTAGCTTTACTTGGTGTATTTTAAAGAGGAAATTGGGGGTTTTGGCTTAAAATTTTGTAATATGAAATTTTGAGTTTTGAACACCGATTCAGAGTAGGAGTTGAGTGAAACAGGTATGGTTGGACTCGTATGAGTTTTATAGGGTTTCGAGGTGCGGGCTCAGTTCGGGCATTTGGGCCAATTTCGACTTTGATTCAAGAGTTGATCTTTTACGATCGCGATTGGTTTCTTTAGCATTGTTTGATGTATTTGAATTGTTATTTTATAGTGTCGAGCCGTTCGAAAGTCGTAATGTGTGGGATGGAAGCTTTGGAGCATCGCTTGGCTTGCTCGACATTGGAATTGGCTCGTTCGAGGTATGTATCTCTTCTCAACTTAGTGCTGAGGGTATGAAACCCATGTGTTATGTGATTGATGATGAGGTGACACACATGCTAGGTAACAGGCGTGTGGGCGTGCACCATGTGAATTGGGACTCTATTGTTTCGGGACACCGTATAGTGGCCCTATTTTGTTGATATCTATGTTTTCACCATGTGATAAAGTAATTGAATTGTCAACCATGCTAAATATCATGTTTAGGCTTTGTGCTGATTTTGTTGGGACCCATAGTGGTCATTTCTTGTTGTCATCTCACTGATTTTTTGATATTTCGTACTCCGTCATATTCATGCATTCATATCATATTTCAGTCTCAATTATTATTTATTGATACATCATATCATTATTGTCGGGCTAGTTTCATGACATTTTGAGCCAGTGAGTGAGACTAGATGTCACGCCCCAAAATCGAGGAGCACGACCGTCACTCAACCGAGTGAACCCAGCCGAGCAAGCTTGTTGGATTTCGGTCTATCCAAACTAATTTATGAATAAAGAGGAGATGTACTCCACTAATCAAATTCAAAATATATTTCATTAACGACTTCCAGTTCATTTCCATTAGCAGCTTCATTCAAAATGTCCAACATGTTCCAAGTTTATAGATTTAATGAAAAACATGTTTGTCAAATACCAACTTTTCTCGTTAAATTCCCCCACATCAAATACCACCCACAATCTGTCTATGGAGCCTCTAAGTACACTGAAGACTAATAAGGAAATTCCGGCAACAAGGCTCCGGCTATACCTCAAAACATGATAAGAAAATGAACAAAAGATACATGACATGACCCCGGGATGAAGTGGGGCTCACCAATTCTGCGGGGAAGGGAATACCACTATCACTGATTAATGTCGCCTGCTGTGGAACCACCTGTATCATTTAAAGATACAGTGCCCCGGCAAAAGGAACGTTAGTGCCATCAAATAGCACTAGTATGTATAACTAAAAGTCCTCTTTCAAAATAGAATAACCATATAAGAAAAGGAACCATAGAAACAACAAGTCACAATCAACAATATCCAAATGTCCACATATGGAAATACAGTAACTTAATTAAGAGGCAAATGAAGTACCTGAAGAAACTTTAAACATCCCATAGAATCAAATTTCAAGTCTTATTGTACTTACTTCATTTTCAACATCTTTTGGGATCAAGTGTGCCATATGAACTACGCGTGAGACACAAAATATAATGTAAATATAACAACATGTGTAAACAAGGGCAATGGAAGTGGAATCTATTGTTCATACTGGATATGCGTTTCACAGACCATCCATAGGGTTCACATATTATATTATACACCTATGCGTTTCATAGTCTGTCCATTGGGTTCACATAATATATTATACATCTATGCGTTTCATAGCCCGTCCATAGGGTTCACATATTATATTATACACCTATGAGTTTCATAGTCTGTTCATAGGGTTCACATATTATATTATACACCTATGCGTTTCATAGCCCGTCCATAGGATCACATACACAATACACCTATGTGTTTCGTAGACCGTCCATAGCATCAAATATATAATATTCATGTGCGTTTCATAGACCATCCACAATGTCCACATATTACATACCATAAACCTTTCAATTCGTACATAGCTTCATTGGTACTTTTAGCTACTCACAACATCATTAATTTATTGGCTATATTGGCCATGCATATGATTCTTCTTTCATGACACAATGGTCGTATTTCGTATTCCACCCTTTCATCTCTTTCGATGTCCAAGATCACCAACCAATATCAACATATCGAATATTAAACAATCATATACCTCAAATTATTTAGTAATTGAAACTTCAAGCAAAAAAGGTTTCTTCCCGAAGAATGGGGCATACCAACAAACAATAGAAACTCACATCAAAATCATAAATAGACAATACACCATTTAATTTTGCAAACTCCTTCCCAGAAATGACAATGTACAATTTGATGAGTATGTAAGATCTCGAATCACACCGGATATATTTATAAAGAAAATCCTTAGTTATAAATATCCACTTATGGGCATGAAATGAGTACAAAAGCTTTTAGGCCACTCTATTCTTGAAATCACTTTTAAACAGTTGAGTCGAGATTCATTTCGTAATCTTTAACACATTTGGCAACACTATCCATAATCAGAACTTAAACACTTGGCACGATGACCACACTCGATATCCCCAATTCACTTATTTTACTTTCAATAATCTTTACAGGTTATCAGCAATAAAATATTTTTAATCAAGACTTTATGTACACATATGAGTAATTATGAGTCTTAAGCATATCGAGTTTTCTCACACAATTTTGCATATTTAGCCTTTATTTGAAACCTGACTCAAAGCCATAATATTTTAATATGCAACCCATACTTTGAACATGTATCTTTAATCATATGGCTCATTTGATAATAGTCAATTTTATAGGTAATGACCCGGAATATAGGAATTAGGAAATTTTAGCCAACCATACTTGAACTAATGGAATCATTTATGGAATTCTATTCTAAGAGAGAAAGTTTAGCCAACATACCTTGCTTGAGCTTTTCCTTAAATTACTACAACGGTTCGGAAATACTAGCAATCCCAATCTATTTCGAGATAGAACATATTTGAACACAAATTAGGAGGCTATTCATAGTCTTAGCTCATTTGAGCGCTCTATCAAATACTAGGTGTGTGTTAAGTCTTTAAGCTCCTTTTATAGAGGCTTTTATCAACCTATAACCCATCCTTCACCATTTCTTTTTAGCTATACAATGTTTCTACACCCGCTGATAACACATGCAAGCAAGATAAAAACTCTAATACTCATCAACTTTCTTGATAATTGCCCATCTTTTAGGTAAAATTCGAAATTAAGGGTTAGGGTGTAGAATCTTACCTCAAGGATGAAGATCTAGTGTGTTTTCCTTGTTTATCTTCAAAGATTTGTGTAAGAATTGAAGGATGATTTGGTGAAGATCACTTTCTCACTCTAGGGCTCCTTCTCTCACTCTAAAGCATCGGGTTTTCTGCTAAAAAAAATGACCAATTGCATGTATTTAATGAAGTTGGGTCAGGTTATAGTGATAAAAGAATGGATACTCCGAAGTTCCGGACCGGGCTACAGACCTGGCCTCGCCAGGTTAAAGCTTGGTCTTAGAGTGCTATAGGACTGGCCTCGCCGGTCTAACACCTGGCCTTACGGTGCTACAGGCCTGGCCTCACCAGGCTAAAGCCTGGTCTTACACCTAGCCTCGCTAGGGCTATAGCAAGGTCAAAATATTTAAACTCCCCAATGCACCGTTCAACCCAAAAATTCTGAGAATACAACATGTTAGCCTACCTTGGCACCACAAAACCTTAAATTACTTAGTGAAATTTTCTGGGGCCTTACATTCTCCCCCGCGTAGGATCATTCATCCTCGAATGAGAAGTAGAGTTTGCCCCAAACACTTAGCATAACATATCTCTTTTCTCACATACCTCAAGTCCCTAAATTTTGACTCACTCCCAAATTTTTCAGAAATTTCGGCAGAGTCTCCTTTGTTACTAGGCCTATTCACCTGCTAGAGAATCACAAAAACCATCCTAACAACACATCCACAACTAGATAAAGTACCACAATGTACATATCAATAACACTAATCTCAACATTACAAGCATTACATTATCATAATGATACCTAGACACTTGACATGAACTGAACATTTTTTTTAAATCATAACACCTATTTTACCTTTATTAGCAATTCACATAGTGTCTTCATGGAGAAAATCTTGAGAACAACTTGCTCACTTTCTTTAACTCTAGATATCTATGTCGGACACCCAAATTAAACCCTTGGCGACCTTCAACCATTATTATATGATGGGATAGAATGAATATGACCATAGAGTTCCTGCCCAATATGATTAATCATGGAATGATGCTTCCTTTTTGATATTCTTGAACCTACACCCTTGATAGATTACGAGGTTCGAGATTGAACCAGAATTATTTAAAAACTCATCAAAGTGCTGAGCAAAGTATTTCATGAGGTTATATATCCTAAGAGACATGAAGCTTAGTACTGATAATGATTAAAAGATTAATCATTGTGATGACATCATTGATTTGACGACTGAGACATAGAGGTAACTAGTACATTGGAAATAAAAATCATTAAGGAGGAATATTCAAGTACGTGACCCAGTCGCCTCTTGGAGGGTAGAGAAAATTAGTTTAACTTGAAGTGAGGATATTTTGGTACCCTGAATGTGATAGAGGTTTCAAAAACACATGAAGTTGAATTACACTCCTAACATATACTGGAATAAGGAATCTATGCCACAAGCCCATGATGATGAAAAAGAAGTGGAACAATTATGAGGTTATTATCGTTCTGACAGCTTAACTCTTTCTGATAGTTTATCCTATATGAGAGAACTAGAGATACGATAACTTGTCTTCCAAATCATTATGCTCATGATATGTGCCAAAATATAAAAGAATCTAATTTCAACCTTTCATGAGTAAAACCACATAGCTAGGACATCTTAATATTGGGATGAAATCATGTATTGGTTAGAGAGAATGAACATTTTGCTATGTGCTACACATGTTTCTTCCATAATAACTCTAAAGCTGTAATACCAAGTCACTTCTCTGGAAACTACAATACTAGGAACAAAGTGAGCTACTTAGTGTGAGACAATTTAGGTGAACATGTGTAACGACCCGGCCGGTCGTTCCGAGAGTAATAACCCCGTTTCCCCCATTTCAGCTTCATTATATGTGGTTCAACTTCATTATATTGTGATAGACTGGTTGGCTCAGGTTCAGAGCAATTTTTGGAGAGAAATGAGACACTTAGTCTCTTATATCGGTTCAATAGTTGGAAAAGTCAACCGAAAGTTGACTTATTGGTAAACAACCTCGGAATGTAGAGTTTGAATAGCTTCGTTAGGTGATTTGAGACTTAGGAGTGTGTTTGGAATGTGGTTTTGATCTCCGTTGTAGATTTAGGCTTGAATTGGCGAAAGTTAGTTTTTGGCGATTTCCGACAGCAGTGGAAAATACGCTATCGGGGTCAGAATGGAATTCCAAAAGTTAGAGCAGGTTCGTAATGTCATTTTGGACATGTGTGCAAATTTTCAGGTCAATCGGATGTGTTTTGGATGGTTTCGGCATCTTTGGTGAAACTAGAAGTTTAAAAGTTCATGAGTTTGAATTTGATGTGATTTTGGTGTTTCGAAGGCTCGTCTAAGTTTGAATGATGTTATGGGATATGTTGGTAGGTTTGGTTGAGGTCCCACGGGCCTCGGGTATATTTCGGATACTCAAACGGACACTTTTGGTCTTTGGGAGATTGCTGGTTTGCTGATGTTTTAGCAGCAGTGGTTTGTTCATTGCGATCGCTTGAGTTCATCTGCGATCGCGTAGAGTAAGTTGAGACTAGGCGGATTTTGTGAATTACGATCATGAATTTAGGTGTGGATCGCGTAGTGTGAGTAGTGTTGGTCACTGCGTTCACGTGGAGACCTTTGTGTTCACATAGTAGGACTTGGAGTGGCAGTGAGGTGATGGAATTGCTCTATGCGATCGCATAGAGCTGGTCGCGATCACATTGTTCTAAGGGGTTGTCTTACGCGATCGCATAGCTGTTTCTACGACCGCATAGGGTTAGTTTGGTTGGGAAGCATTTTGTTCTTCGTGATCACATGTCTTTTTCCGCTATCGCACAAAGTAAAGTCTGGGCAGATAGTTTTAAGTTCTAATTTCGGGGGTTCTTGGCCATAACTCATTTTGCCATTTGAGAGCTCGGGCAAGGAGAATTTGGACGATATTTTCAGTGGGATTCTTGTGGTAAGTGTTATTCAATCATTTTTGGTTCGATTTCATGAATTTGTCTTGATTTTCGCCATGCAACTTGAGGAATTAAGTAGAAAATTTGTGGAAAATGGGAGGAAAAAATTGGAAATTTCTTTTGGTGATTTGAGTGGGCAATTGTGGTCCGATTTTGATGTTCTTGGTATGTACAGAATTGTGGGAGGATAAGGATTCTTGTGAGGTAATTTTTATTGGATTCCGAGACATGCGCCCGGGGGCCGGATTTGGCAAATTTCGGGAATTAGGGTTCATCTCCCTAGAATATTTTGATGTTATTGATTTGTTTCGTGATAGACTCAGAGCATTTGGGAGCTGATTCGAGGGGAAAGAGCATCGCGGAGTAGATTTTGGGCTGTTTTGAGGTAAGTAACGATTGTAACTCTAAACATGAGGGTATGAAACCTCTGTATTGTATATTGTTTTGGTAAATGAGGTGACGCACATGATAGGTGACGAGAGTGTGGGTATGCACCGATAGGGATGTGACTTAGTCCGTCCCGTAGAGACTATTAAGTTGCGTATTCGATTTGAAACCTTACGATATCCTGTATTTGAAAATTTATACTTGTTTATGGGATGTGAGCCATGTTTGGGGCCTTGTGCCGACCTGTCTAGACCCTCAGAGGTACTTTACACTATTCCCACACTATCCTGATAGAACAATTGTGAACTCAATCATGTTTCCCACTTGTTGTTATTTTCACTATTATCACACTGGTTTGAAACTCTGAGAAGTATTTTGTGCTGAGTCCCGTGAGTTGAGATGAATTGTCCGAGTGGCTTGTGAGGATGACTAAGTGAGGTTGAGTGCCAAGTATGTGAGGATAGTTATGGATCGGGCTACATGCCGCATCAATATATATGTTATATATTACATATGGATCGGTTTGCACGCCGCACCAGTATATGTTATATGGATCAGGATGCACGTCGCAACAATATACATTATATATGGGTCGGGCTACACACCGCAACAATATATATATTGGACCAGGCTGCACGTCACAACGATATAGAGCTTGTGCTGAAGGAGCCCCTCCAGGAGTCTGTACACCCCTAGTTAGCGCAGTCGAATATTATATGGATCGGGCTACATGCCGCAGCGTATGTTATATGTATTGGGTTGCACGCTGCAGTGTATGTTATATGGATCGAGCTGCACGCTGCAACAATATATACCTTATATATGGATCGGGTTGCACGCCGCATCCTACTCTTTCTCCTTCCTACTCTGACATTTTACCTTACTTCCCAGACTTGTTATAGTAGAAGATTTGTATTAGACTGTATCACCTCTTAGATGCTCATGAAGATTGACTCCAGATGTTAGGACTGTGCTTAGATGTTCTAATCATTTTTACTGTTTTGAAATGCTTAAGAAACATAATTATTATGAAAATTCGGATAATTGATGTGTTAAATGGAAAATCATTTTATTATTTTCAGTGAATTGGCTAGCCTGGTATCACGATAGGCGCCATCACGGCCAGTTTATGTTTGGGGTCGTGGCAAGTTGGTATCAGAGCGCTAGGTTGCATAGGACTCAACGGTCATGAGCAGGTTTAGTAGAGTCTTGCGGATCGGTAAGGAGGCATCTGTACTTATCTTCGAGAGGCTACATAACCCTTAGGAAAATCCCACATTCTCGAATTCTTGTTGTGCAAATCCATTTTAATCAGCCAAAGTGTAACTCTTTAAATTCCCTTCATGTATTCGAATGTGCACGTGAGAACTTAGTATTAGCTGTGCGTCGACGACTTGTGACTTCCATGAATGAGACGTGATTTTTTCATTTTGATAATGGGCCAGTCTGGAGGACTTGAGGCTGGATTCTGTCTGTGGCTTGAGTTCTGAGATTTTTTTGTGTGAGCACATGTATTTGGGGACTTATATTTCTGTTGGTGTCCTCATTGACGGGACTTTGTGACTGGATGTCCATGTGTTAAGTGTGATTTAATGGTTAGATGTGTTTAGATTGTGAATTGTGACAAAAGGATTGGCTGGAAGTGTGGAAAGAACTATTGAGTGTTTTGATTTCTGTCTCGAGTTGTGAGTGTATTGGAAGACCTCTAATTTTGTTTAGTTGTGGAGTGAAGTGGATCTTTCTTTTGGGTTATGAGTTCGTGGTGAAGTCTTTTGGGCTAATCGTTTTCCCAATAGAGTTCATGTATTTGATTAACGGTGTACTCCAGCCGTATTAGCACTCGTTTGTTATTGTACTCATTGATGGCACCTTGGTGAATACGCGTAGCCAGGGGTAACATAGTATTTGAGGATGACATTATAAGGATTCATGGAGGAGAAGCTCTATGAAAAGTTCTCTAAGTGTGGATTTTGGCTTAGCTCAATAGCATTCTTGGGACACGTGGTGTCCACTGAGGATATCCATGTGGTCAGACGAGTGTGGATAGAGCTTCCAGAAGCTCAAGATTTCCTTTTACCTCAACTTTAGTGTTGGTTCTACTATCAGCTTCAGGTTCTTATACCGCGTATCTCGATGCCTCGAGGTTAGGCATTGGTTGTGTTTTAATGAAGAAAGGTGCAGTGACTGCGTAATAGCTATGATCTTCGGAAGTGTGTAGAGAGATATCATGTTTGAGGCTAAGCAGGCAGGGGTATCTCCTGCGGGTTGTCCTGGGGTGTGGATCCCTATGTTTTTCTATAGTAAGTTCTCTTCTACCAGTAAATGATATATGTTGTAATTTGAGTTATGATCGCTTGTGGAAGTTGGCATGACTATTACAATGGTGAATGGGAGATTTGCAGATGACTTGAGCTGTTAGACGGGTTCTGTTATTATGGGAATTGTGAGTTATTGTTTGTCTTGATCGTTGGCTTTGTGCCAAGTGGGTGAGTCTGTTAATGATACGATGATCGCACAATTATGTCTTATATTGGTTGCAGTTCGAGGTATATTGGTGGATCAGTTATGAGGTGTAGACGGGAGATTGGGAATGACTCGAGTAATGGAAATTCTTCGATACAGGTTGTGATGTACTCTATTGGGTAAATGGGTTCTATTGAATGATTGAGTGGAAATTGTAAAAGGTGTAGTGTGTGCAGTGTATGAACTTGCTTGTGGCTTCAAGTGAGTGGATTATTTTCCTAGTAGGTTAGTGTGCAAACGGGTCAGGTCGATTTTGTCTAATTGGTCAGTGTAATTGAGATTTACGTTGGAGGGTGTCAGGACTTGTGGCATTTCTACATTTTCATGGACTCTACGTATCAGTATCAAGAAAGTGAAGGTAATGGCTTTAAATTCGCAGGAAGTCTCTTAAGGGTAAGTATTTTTGAATGTTGTACTATTGGGGATATTTGAGAGAGTGTCTGGCGGCTTATGAGCCTTAGACGTCATGGTTTTATGCTTGGGTCGCACGTGGTGAGTCTGGCTTGAGAAATACGGTATTATGACAAGAAGAAGTATCAATTCGAAGATAAGTCAGAAGAACTTGGATAAATAGGACAACTTGGTAGTAGGTCGGATCGGCATGCTAAGGGATACAGTTAGTTCTTTGGGTGTTCATGAGGTCATGAGTTCTTACAGGTGTTTCTTAGCAATGCTCTTGGATTTTTGGTGGCCTGCGTAGCTTGGTTGAGTTAGAAGGACTCCATCCTGGCAGTTTGGTGTTGTACAAATGGGATTCAGATAGTTCTTGATGGTTTCTACCACAATTAGAGATATATATTTTCTTCTGGCGTCAGCTGCATGTGATGTATAGTGATTTTTCTTGTAAATGGGTAAAATGGGAAGTTCTTAACCTATTGGGTGGCTTGATGAGGATATATATTCCTGAAGAGTCAATGTGTAGAGTTTAGGGTGCTTCATTGGTATTGCGATGCTCTCTTGTTGAATGGACTGTTGATATTCAAGGTTGCTTGGTAACACGGAAGAATTATAGGGGTATCCCTCGTGTAATGATTGAGTATTAGGGATGTGCTATGTATTCGAGCGGTGGAGTTGAGATCAGATATAGTAATTGGTACGCTTCGTGACTTCGAGACTGAGAGTTCTCATAAATAGGTTATTTTGTGATAGTGAACTATGAAGATGCGAGCAAGCTAGTAGATGTTAGTATGTACCATGGTTCAGTCATTTGGAACTTTTCGGTGAGTTATTTATCTGTGTGGGTGACCAGAGTTGATTTAGGGTTATTGGTAGGCTAGTATGAGTGTGTGCTCTGCACCGGGTCGAAACTGCTGACTCCGAATTTCTATTGTTGAGGGATGTACCATCCGATTGTGATTGAGTTTATTCATGTTCTGGAGTGATCTATGAGTTACCCTTCGGTGTTGCGAGGAGTGGTGATTGGTAGTTATAGCATTTATGGTGCAAATTTATTTGGGCTTTATGGAGGGATTTGAGTAAGGTAAGCAATTGGGTATTGCGAGGTTGAGACGTATTGGTTATGTTCTCTATGATTCGTATGTCATGGTAGCGTATGATTTCCCCGTGGTTATGGCAATGCACTTTGAGTAATTGATGTCGAATTTCGAATGGTTATTGATTTTGGGCAAGGTGTTTTGCAATATTTCATGTGGACCAGCGTTTGGATGAGATCGCGTAGTGTAGAGGAGTTATGTAGGGGTATGACCTTTGGTATTGGATTCGTGTGTCATGATTTTACGATGTGTGTCAGGCTATTTGTCACGACCCAAAAATCTATTAAGGTCGTGATGGCACCGGACACCATCGTCAGGCAATACAATCATTAATTAGTTGAAATAAATTCATGTTTTAACATTTTTGAAATCATTACCTTTAACTTATTACGTAATAACTAAACAAAAATCCGTTAAGAAATACGATGGTTTAAATATTCCATTTTAGCAAATATATCCTAAACACAACCCAGAACCCGGTGTCACAAGTGCATGAGCAAATTCTAAGAATTTCACAAAGACTACAAAGCTTGTCCAAAATACAAATTGGACAAGGAATTTAAAATGAAAATAAATACAATATGAGGGAGACTCTGTCAGCTGCGGATCGCCTCCGGATGATGCAGCTCGCCTAAGTCTCCAAACCAGCCACATCGCTATGAAAGTACCTGTGCAATAAAAATGCACAACAAGTATAGAATGAGTACGAAAACAACATGTACTCAGTAAATATCCCGCCTAACCTCAGAGAGGTAGTGACAATAGGTCGAATTAGATACTTACTAGAAGTCAAATTAGTATAATCAAGTGAGACTCAAGCATATATGTCATAGGCAGTTTATTAAAATCAGGAATAAATAATATCAACTCCTTCCATATTTAACACTTTAAATCTTCTTCATTTCAGTTGACTATTTAAATCATAAACTGGGATAAGAAACATCAGACTTATTTCACATTTTACACATCAATTCTTCTTCTTCTTAACTGGCCATTTAAAAACTTCCTTAGGCTGATAAACATGTATAAGTTATAGGAAATACGCAGTATTTATCATGCGCAAAAAAAGTGCCGAGGGTTGAACGGCGCAGACCAACAATAATAAACTGTGCACTGCCGATGGTCGAACGGCCCGAACAATAGATGCATCTATCTGCCCCGCTCGTGAATCGATCATGTGACGCGGTTATACATAAATACAGGGTTACCCTGCTCGGAAATCATACATGCGACTCAGGAGCCCATAGATACACATAAATACAGGGTTATCCTGCCCGCGAATCATACATGCGACTCAGGCACCCATACACATATATACAACATTATCCTGCTCGCTAATCATCCATGTGACTTAGGCACCCATAGATACACATATTCACACAATAAGTCCGTATTTTTATCAAGAGAGCAGTTACTTAGGAAAAGCGGTAAAATTCTACTTAAAGGAACACAAAATATAGCATTTAAATCTTTGTTTTGAAACTCATTTTCCAAGTTTAATAATATCCAATACTATAACCTTATCAGGAACACAATTATTCACGGAGGAATCAATCCTCTTTCTAAATGATTAAGAAAGGTACACTCTAGCCTTCTTAGGAAATAAATTACCAATTCAACAACATTATCAGTCTAATATTATTGGCATGATCACATGTACAACACGTAAGGCATGCTAGTGGATCCTAGACTACCCAGACATGGCATAATAGTAGCTACGCACGGACTCCCATCACCTCGTGCGTACGTAGCCCCCGCAAATGATAGTATGTATTCATTTAGTTCACCCATGGGGACAAATTCCCCCTCACAAAGTTAGAAAGGAGACTTATCTCGCTCCGAAATTCCATAACCGGCTTACAAGCCCTTCCGACGACTCCAATTTATGCCCAACGCCCCAAAACTGTTCAAATAACGGGAAAACCAATAAAAATTCACTCTAATACTTGTAACAATTCAAATTATATAAGTTCCCAACTCCGCTTGAAAAGTTGACCAAAATGCCCTCGGGCCCACGTGCCCAGATTCCGAAATTTCTCGAAGATAAATTCTACCCATAGCTTTACTAACTCAATTATACATTTTACTCTAATTTTCATGCTCAAACTCATGGTAAAAGTCAGAAATTCCAAATTCTAAGTCTTGCCCAAAAATTCCAAATTTATACTAATTTTCCATGTCTAAATCCATGTAAGATCACATATTTACCTCAAAAATAGGATGAAATCACTTACCTAGTGTTGCTTGGTGAAAATACCTCCTTGAGCTCTCCAAAACCGTCCAAACCAAATGAAAGAAATGGGCCAAAACTTGGTTTAAAACAATCTGCCCAGGCTTTATCGAGTTGTACCTTGCGCTGTGCAAGTTGTACATCCTATTACAATTTTCCCTTGATGTACACCTTTCTGTTAAAACGATCATAGCTCCTTGTAGAAATATCCGAATGACAAATAGTTTGATGATATAGAAACTAAACTCAAAGATTTTTAATTTGATAGGTTTTACACCATCTAACTCTTTATATATTACTAGATATGAGCTTCTAAAGTCGGCTCCATGCATCAGAAAATTCTGTCGAAACTGCTCCACCAGCCATTTTCAATCGATCATAACTTTCTGATAAAATGTCCAAATCATGAATGGTTTAACTTTATGGAAACTAAAATGCAAGGTCTACAACTTTTGCAGTTTTCAAGGTTTCAGATTCCTTATATATTTCAAGATATAAGATTCCAAATTCAGCTCCACGATTGCACTAGTTGCTGTCAAAATAATTTTCTCCAGAAATTTCAGCAACTCTTTGGCCCGAAATTCATTCCGTAAACCTTCTGAAATCCATCCGAGGCCCTCTGGACCTTAACCAATTATACCAACATGTCCCAAAATATGATACAAACTCGCTCGAGGCCTCAAATCACATCAAACAATGTCGAAGTCATGAATCGCACTCAAATTCAAGCTTTATGAACTTTGAAATTTCAAACTTCTACATCTGATGCCGAAACCTATCAAATCACGTCCGATGGACCCATAATTTTTCACACAAGTCATATTCGACATTACGGACCTGCTCCAACTTCCGGAATCGCATTCCGACCCCGATATACAAATTTCCACTTACGGTCGGATTTCTCAAAAACCTTCAAATTTCTGTCTTTAGCCAAATGACTTCAAAATGACCTACGGACATTCGAATTCACTTCCGATCGCGCTCCCAAATCCAGAATCACCATACGAAGCTATTCCCAGGATCGAAATCCCAAACGGACATCAATATCATTGAAATGTGCTTCAAGCCAAACTTAGGAAATTTCTTCAAAATTTCTGGCTTCCACAATATACACCGAAACGCTCCCAAGTTATCCAAAGCCCGATCCGGACATACGCCCAAGTCCGAAATCATCATACGAACCTGATGGAACCTTCAAATCTTGATTCGGAGGTCATTTACTGAGAATTCCAATCTTAGTCAATTTTTCCAACTTAAGGCTTCTAATATGAGAATTTTCCTTCCAATTTGTCTCCGAACTTCCCGAAATTAAATTCCGACCCAACCTACAAGTCGTAGCAACTGAAACGGAGCTGCTCATGACCTCAAACCGCTGAATAAGATGGTTAGAAATCCTTTATTTTTTCTACTTAATCGCTCTTTTGACTTCGGAAAAAACTTACTTTATCAATACGACGCACTAGAGCTCAAAAAGACTGGTCGGGTCGTTACATTCTCCCTTACTTAAGCAGACGTTCGTCCTCGAACATGTCAAGAACTGCTCCGGAGTTATCTAAATCCATTTCTTAACACTTCGCGCACCTGCCCGTGGTACCACAACCCAGCTGAGTACATTAGCTTGATCAAATTTGAAGATTTCTTCTTCTATCCATATAATATGCTCAGAATCTAGTTCCAACACCTGAAATTTCTCTGCCAGGCCTAGTTCCAATATATAAACACCGTATCAACTAACACACGATATACCAGAACACGACTGCATACCTTTGCTGAATAAGCACCATGCACCGCATAATTCATCATCTGACCACAATGACACGCCCTGAACCTTAATAGCCAAAATTCCACTAATGTGATGCTCCCAATGCACCTTATGATATATATATACATCCTGCTATAATGCTGGCGATACCACCACAACGGAGGAGATGTGTAGAAATTCTAACCAATTGCAGAGTTAAGCAAGCATTGAATCCTTCCTCTTGACTATGACCGTCATCTTATTACGAACCAATAAGGGTAACTGTCCTTCAATGTATTTCACAAAATCTTATCGCACTAGATCCCTGATCGAAAAATCCTGTCTCATCCAGTATGAACTGTTCAAACAACCAATCACCCCAAACTTGACCAACAGTCTCACACGATGCCACAATGCGCCAATAGACCACAATTCAAACATGATACATAGGGAAATGACTCAGGAAAGGACTACTCAACTCACGCAACTAATATGGACTTTCCTCAGAAAATAGGAAGTAAAACACAAGAAAATAAATATAGGAACATGACTCATCATCACACTGTTGCGGCATGCAACCCGATCCAAATAACATACCCGTGGGGCGTGCCACCCGATCCCATCATAAAATTCACATAAGGAGATATACACAGAGCTAAATTACTCATTACCACAAAATATTGAAAATCGGTCACAAGCACGCTAAGTGCACAATACCATCCTGGGGAGACTGATAAAGCCATATGCTACAAAACTCAAGCACAACCGAGGTGCGATATGTATATATATTCTGGATCTCAAGAGCTATCCTGCGCACATAACATCATCACTACGTGGGACCTCAACACATAAGAAATTATCAAGCTGTTTCATAACTCACACGGCACAATCATAATATCACATGAATTTGACGAAGACGGAACAACACTTGATATTCCAACACCCCTCCTTGAGGAGCGCTATACTGAAATGAACACATCTGCCTCATATGAAGCCCATAATCCTATTTAATCCCATTCACACACTTCAAGCTGATTCTGCTCGCACCGAATTAGGCTAATAGCTTTACTTGGGTCCATATTAACCCACTTCCTCTCATAATACACAAGAACAACCATCATAGCCAGGAAAACACCCCAAAATCCACAACCAAATGAACTAAACGCCTTCCAGGCACAAATTCTCAAATGAGCAATATTACATTTCTTCATACTCAGTTCAAATCTTCAATTCATTAAGTGACTACATGCCACACTCATACGATCATCCTGTGGTCACGCTCCCACGACCTTCCACACAAGGTAGCAAGTCTGCACATCGACCACCGGCCACACTAACGCTGTAAAAGAAATCAAGAACCCATAACTAGGATGCAAAACCTCTTCCACCGAATATCGATATCCGGTGACACTGAAGATAACACTAGCTTACTGTGAAATTTCAAATCACTTTTTCTTGCTTATCCGAGCTCATGACATCCTTGTTAACACCGAACTGTAATCTCGATTCTTTACTTCCAGTTACATACTGCTACTGCACCTAACATGCTGATATGGGATAACATAGGAATTCCATCATAACTCCTGAACCGCTAATAGGGGAAACACCTCATCATATAGAGACCTCTTACTTACCTCAATTCAAGAGAATAATAACAACACTCAAGTGAATTCTTACAATCACCCAACATGAAATCCTTAGGTAGTGGTCTGAACCACCATAAACCTTCTGAGATCCGCCTACACCTTACAAACCATAGCACTTGAATGCTCCCAAATGAAATCTATTACGACGGCTGACAAGCCCCCCACACATCTTCACCAACCATACACATACTCAATCACATTGAAGGAACTGATCACTGCCGCACATGTTCCATTTCAACCATGGCTAATCAATCTATCTTCTTTTAATCATCCTTAACTGCCTCAGAAATAATAGTAACCCCATTCAACTCATAACAAACTCAATCCTCATTCATCCCGAGTGGCCTTGATTCACGAGACCATGCTGTCTCAATCTCACAACCCGTTTCATACCCCTCTGATAACCTTCCTGCACCCCGTGGTTTACTTGTCTCACTCTCCCAATACTATCCTTCCCACTAAAACATATCATATAACACTCCAACCATCTTCCCTTTCCTCCGAAATTATACTGCTACCTGAAACCCTTAAACACCACGTTCTTAACCTTCGAATTCACTAGGACCGCTGCTGAGAGTCACCCACTCTGACTGGCCCCGAATACAATCAACTCCAAGGCTCTTCTAGCACATGAACACTCTTTCCAATGAAGCACGTGACTGAGTCACTACCCTTACACCTCGCCTATGCCTTAAGCATAAATTTGAATCTTCCAAAGCCTAACCCAGGTCCAACAGGGCAAACTTTTGCACACATTCATCAAATCCCACGCACAATCACCATTTTACTCCTTTCCCTTAGCTGTAATGACTTGCCAACACGCCGACAATCCGCAACCCCGTGATAACACAATCCTACAACCCAATTGCAGGTGGTGGGACTCCCCCACTTAGCCCGAAGCTACTCCTTGCACAACTCTAGACCCTGCTGAGATCCTTTCCCTTTTGTTAACATGATCTTGCTCAACCAGTCCGTCTAATCCTTCCAAATTCTCTTGTTAGTACTCCCTAAATACTCAAATTCCCTAGCATCATTCACACATTCTGCCTCCTACCGAATAGCCACTAGAATCCCTCACATAAACTTTCCAACCACACAACCGCTAACCTACTCACCGGAGATAACCCACCTATGGAAACTACCAACTGGCACATTCTAACGACACCGTACCGCACACCCTCTACAACATCAATATCCCATCCTAAGCCTGCTCTCATTCACCAACTTTACCAGTCCGTTTGCTCCTCATGGACATCTACTAAATGCGCTACAACATCTTCAAATTCACCGCCACATTTCGTCCTTCTTCATTTCTAACAACTCTTCCCTGTTGTATCCAACCTCTCGCCGAAATAACCCACATTTCAACTTAAGCTCATGGACCCAATCACCATGCACTAAAACTCTCAAACTTTCCCTCAAGATATGCATCTGTCTTACCACTGAACTCCTAGGCTACGCTGCCACTCTTCCACTTGTTAAACCCATTCCTTTAGGCACTACCTAACCTCATTTCAAGCCATTCATTACCCCTACATGTGGGCAAGCATCCTACCATCACACCAATATCGCGCGATAACTAATCGTAAGCATCATCTCTACCTGAGCATAACCTTGAGGCTCTTAGAAACACAGTTACTGAGCTGAAACAACATATAACTCCTCCGCAGAACAACGACAATAGCCTCAATCAACTCCGCCGGGGGAAACATCTCGCATCATATATGTAGCACCATTTCAATTCCTCAAATTCCTGATTCATAGCAAGCGCTTCGTGGCATATAAGATTTAGTAGGAAGAAACGTAGGCATAGGCCTCGGAGGAATCAAATCGCATGGTGAGGAATCAAGAAGGGAAGTACTCCTAATAGCCCATTAGCCTCTCGAAGATAAGTACAGACGTCTCCGTCCCGATCCACAAGACTCTACTAGAATTTCTCATGACTCGTGAGACCTAAGGGAACCTAGAGCTCTGATACCATGTTGTCACGACCCAAAAATCTATTAAGGTCATGATGGTGCCGGACACCATCGTCAGGAAAGCCAATCATTAATAAGTTGAAATAAATTCATGTTTTAACATTTTTGAAATCATTACATTTAAATTATTACGTAATAACTAAACAAAAATCCGTTAAGTAAATACGATGGTTTAAATATTTCATTTTAGCAAATATATCCCAAACACATCCCAGAACCCGGTGTCACAAGTGCATAAGCAAATTCTAAGAATTTCACAAATACTACAAAGCTTGTCCGAAATACAAATTGAACAAGGAATTTAAAATGAAAATAAATATATTATGGGGGAGACTCTGTCAGCTACGGATCGCCTCCGGATGATGCAGCTCGCCTAAGTCTCCAAACCAGCCACATCGATATGGAAGTACCTGTGCAATAAAAATGCACAACAAGTGTAGCATGAGTACGAAAACAACGTGTACTCATTAAGTATCCCGCCTAACCTCAGAGAGGTAGTGACAAGAGGTCGAATTAGACACTTACTAGAAGTCAATTTAGTATAATCAAGTGAGACACTAAGCATGTATGTCATAGGAATTTTATTAAAATCAGGAATAAATAATATCAACTCCTTCCACATTTAACACTTTAAATCTTCGTCATTTTAGTTGACAATTTAAATCATAATCAGGGATACGAAACATGAGACTTATTTCACATTTTACACATCAATTCTTCTTCTTTTTAACTGGCCATTTAAAAACTTCCGTAGGCCGATAAAAATGTATAAATCACAGGAAATACGCAGCATTTCTCATGAGCAAACAAAGTGTCGAGGGTCGAACCGCGCAGACCAACAATAATAAAATGTGCACTGCCTAGGGTCGAACAACCCGAACGGCTTGAACCATAGATGCATCTATCTTCCCCGCTCGCTAATCGATCGTGCGACACAGTTATACATAAATACAGGGTTATACTGCTTGCGAATCATACATGCGACTCAGGAACTCATACATACACATAAATACAAGGTTATCCTGCTCGCGAATCATACATGCGACTTTGGCACCCATACACATATATACAGGGTTATCCTGCTCGCGAATCATCCATGCGACTTAGGCACCCATAGATACACATATTCACACAATAAGTCCATATTTTTATCAAGAGAGTAGTTACTCAGGAAAATCGGTAAAATTCTTCTTAAAGGAACACAAAAAGTAGTATTTAAATCTTTATTTTGAAACTCATTTGCCAAGTTTATTAATATCCAATACTATAACCTTATCAAGAACACAACTATCCACGGAGGAATCAATCCTCTTTCTAAATGATTAAGAAAGGTACACGCTAGCCTTCTTAGGAAATAAATTACCAATTCAACAGCATTATCAGTCTAATGTTATTGGCATGATCACATGTACAACACGTAAGGCATGCTAGTGGGTCCTAGACTACCCGGACATGGCCTAATAGTAGCTACGCACGGAATCCCGTCACCTCGTGCGTACGTAGCCCCCGTAAATGACAGCATGTATTCATTTAGTTCACCTATTGGGAGAATTCCCCCTCACAAAATTAGAAAGGAGACCTACCTTGCTCCGAAATTCCATAACCGGCTTCCAAGCCCTTCCGACGACTCCTATTGATGCATAACGCCCCAAGACTATTCAAATGATGGGCAAGACAATAAAAATCACTCTAATATTTTTAACAATTCAAATTATATAAGTTCCAACTCTTCTCGAAAATTTGACCAAAATGCCCTCGGGCCCACGTGACCGGATTCCGAAATTTCTCGAAGATAAATTCTACCCATAACTTTACTAACTCAATTATACAATTTAATGTAGTTTTCATGCTCAAATTCATGGCAAAATTCCAAAATTCCAAATTCTATATCTTCCCCAAAAATCCCAAATAACTATTTTTCCATGTCTAAATCTATGTAAGATCACATATTTAACTCAAAAATAGGAAGAAATCACTTACCTAGTGTATCTTGGTGAGAATCCCTCCTTGAGCTCTCCAAAATTGTCCAAACAAAATGAAAGAAATGGGCCAAAACTCGTGTTTAAAACAATCTTCCCAGGTTTCATCGAGTTGTACCTTGCGCTGTGCAGGTTGTACATCTTATTACAATTTTCCCTTGCTGTACACATTCTGTTAAAACGCCCATAGCTTCTTGTAGAAATATCCAAATGACAAACAATTTGAATATTTAGAAACTATACTCGAAGATATTTAATTTGATTGGTTTTACACCATATAACCCTTAATATATTCCTAGATATGAGCTTCAAAAGTCGGCTCCATGCATCAGAAAATTCTGTCGAAACTGTTCCACCAGCCATCTTCAATAGATCATAACTTTCCGATAAAATGTCTAAATCATGAATGGTTTAACTTTATGGAAACTATAATGCAAGAGAAACAACTTTTATGTTTCGAAAAGTCTCAGATTTCTTATATACTTCGAGATATAAGCTTCCAAATTCAGCTGATTGCACTAGTTGCTGTCAAAACATTTCAGCAACTCTTTGGTCTGAAATTCATTCCGTTAACCTTCCGAAATCCATCCGAGGCCATCGGGACCTTAACCAATTATACCAACATGTTCCAAAATATGATACAAACTCGCTTGAGGCCTCAAATCACATCAAACAATGTCGAAGTCGTGAATCGCACTCCAATTCAAGCTTTATGAACTTTGAAATTTCAAACTTCTACATCTGATGCCGAAACCTATCAAATCACGTCCGATGTACCCCAAGATTTTTACACAATTCATATTCGACATTACGGACCTGCTCCAACTTCCGGAATCGCATTCTGACCCCGATATAAAAATTTCCACTTCCGGTCGAATTTCTCAAAAACCTTCAAATTTCTGTCTTTAGCCAAATGACTTCAAAATAACCTACGAACATTCGAATTCACTTCTGATCGTGCTCCCAACTCCAAAATCACCATACGAAGCTATTCCCAGGCTCGAAATCCCAAACGGACATCAATATCAGTGAAATATGCTTCAAGCCAAACTTAGGAACTTTCTTCAAAATTTTTGGCTTCCACAATATACACCGAAACGCTCCCAGATTGTCCAAAGCCCGATCCGGACATACGCCCAAGTCCGAAATCATCATACGAACCTGCAGGAACCTTTAAATCCCGATTCAGAGGTCATTTACTCAGAATTCTAATCTTGGTCAATTTTTCCAACTTAAGGCTTCTAATATGCGAATTTTCCTTCCAATTTGACTCCGAACTTCCCGAAATTAAATTCCGACCACACCTACAAGTCATAGCACCTGAAATGAAGATATTTATGACCTCAAACCACTAAATAATATGGTTAGAAATCCTTTATTTTTTCAACCGAATCGCTTTTTTAACTTCGGAAAAAACCTTCTTTATCAATACGACGTGCTAGAGCTCAAAACGACCGGTCAAGTCATTACAATATTAGCATGATGTTGAGATGGTACTTGCAAATGGCAGGATAGTCCTCTCGTGTGACTATTTTATATAATTTGGTTACATTGGGGTGTTGCTATTGAGTGCACGAGTTGCACAGGTTGTGGCTTCGACTTTTATCGATGTGTCATGTCATCAAAGTGGTCATGTTGGATGAGAAAAGGTCATTGGACCTAGAATGAATATCGTCAGAATTGTCTACAGCATAGTTGGAAGGATAAATATCGGGAGTCGGCTTGGAAATCTGCTATAATTCCTTTTTGGGAAGGGGGAGCTTCAGGTCTGACTGATGGACAAATGGTTTCTAGTTTCTACGTGTTTCTTTCCTCATCGGCATTATATGAAAGTGTTAGAGCGAGGCATTTCTTGATAAGAGGTTATGTACCGGTATTGGGTTATTTTGAGCAATTATTGTGGTTAAGAGTTATCTCTATGAGTGTTCGAGTCATGTGGTATGCTATGTGATTACATATTGGGTCACAGATATGGCTTGATACAGCGTGTTCAGACCTGTTTAGTTTATAGTTGTGGAATTTTGATCTTGTAAATTATTTCAGAGGTGGGAATTTGGTTCTAAGGTTTATGGGTCAGGATTGAATTTCAAAATTTCAACTGTGTTGTGCTATTGGACCTATATGGAATAGGGTGACGTGGGATCACCCTCAACATAGGATTGGAGAACAACTCTTGGCACGTTCGAGGACGAACGTATGTTTAAATGGGGGAGGATGTAACGACCCGACCGGTCGTTCTGAGAGTAATAGCCCTGTTTCCCCCGATTCTACTTTATTATATGTGGTTCAGCTTCATTAAGTTGTGATAGATTGGTTGGCTCGGGTTCAGAGCGATTTTTTGGAGAGAAATGAGACACTTAGTCTCTTATCTTGGTTCAATAGTTGGAAAAGTCAACTGGAAGTTGAATTATTGGTAAACGACCTTGGAATGTAAATTTTATGGTTCGGATAGCATCGTTAGGTGATTTGGGACTTAGGAATGTGTTCGGAATGTGGTTTTGATGTCCGGTGTAGAATTAGGCTTGAATTAGCGAAAGTTTTATTTTTGGCGATTTCCGGTCGGTAGTGGAAAATAGGCTATCGGGATCGGAATGGAATTCCGGAAGTTGGAGCAGGTTCATAATATCATTTTGGATATGTGTGCAAATTTTCAGGTCAATCGGATGTGTTTTGGATGGTTTCGGCATCTTTGGTGAAATTTAGAAGTTTCAAAGTCATAGGCTTGAATTTGATGTGATTTTGGTGTTTTTGCATTGTTTTTGGTGTTTCGAAGGCTCGACTAAGTTTGTATGATGTTATGGGATATGTTGGTAGGTTTGGTTGAGGTCCAGGGGGCATCGGGTGTATTTTGGATGCTAAAACGGGCACTTTTGGTCTTTGGGAGATTGCTGGTATTCTGATGTTTTAGCAGCAGTGGTTTGTTCATTGCGATCGCATGAGTTCATCCGCGATCATGTAGAGTAAGTTGAGACCAGACGGATTTTGTGAATTGAGATCGCAAATGTTGGTGTGCGATCGCGTAGTGTGAGCAGTCTTGGTCACTGCGTTCGCGTGGAGATCTTTGCGTTCGCATAGTAGGACTTGGAGTGGGAATGAGCTGATGGAATTCCTCTATGCGATCGCATAGAGCTGGTTGCGATCACATTGTTCTAAGGGGTAGTCTTACACGATCGCATAGCTGTTTCTATGACCGCATACGATTAGATTGGTTGGGCAACATTTTTTTCTTCGCGATCGCGTGCCTTTTTGCACGATCGCACAGAGTAGAGTCTAGGCAGACAGTTTTAGGTTCTAATTTCGGGGGGTTTTTGGCCATAACTCATTTTGCCATTTGACAGCTCGGGGGAAGGAGAATTTGGACGAGATTTTCAGTGGGATTCTTGTGGTAAGTGTTCTTCAATCACTTTTGGTTCAATTTCATGAATTTGTCTTGATTTTCACCATGCAATTTAAGGAATTAAGTAGAAAATTTGAAAATTTCTTTTGGTGATTTGAGTGGGCAATCGTGGTTCGATTTTGATGTTCTTGGTATGTACGGACTCGTGGGAGGATAAGGATTCTTGTGATGTAATTTTTTGTGATTTTGAGACATGGGCCCGGGGGCTGAATTTGGAAAATTTCGGGAATTGTGCCTAATTTAGATAATTTTCGATTGGGGTTCGTCTCCCTAGCATATTTTGATGTTATTGATCTGTTTTGTGATAGAATCAGAGCATGTGGGAGCTAATTCGAGGGGCAAGAGCACCGCGGAGTAGCTTTTGAGCTCTTTTGAGGTAAGTAACCATTGTAACTCTAAACTTGAGGGTATGAAACCCTGATATTGTATATTGTTTGGTAAATGAGGTGACACATGTGGGCGTGCACCGTTAGGGATTGTGACTTGGTCCGTCCCGTAGAGACTATTAAGCCGCGTATTCGACTTGAAACCTTACGATATCCTGTATTTGGAAATTTATACTTGTTTATGGGCTGCGAGCCATGTTTGGGGCCTTGTGTCGGCCTGTCTAGACCCTCAGAGGTAGTTTTACACTATTCCCACACTATCCTGATAGAACAATTGTGAACTCAGTCATGTTTCCCACTTGTTGTTATTTTCACTATTACCATACTGTTTTGAAACTCTGAGAAGTATTTTGGGCTGAGTCCCGTGAGTTGAGATTAATTTCCCTAGTGGCTTGTGAGGATGACTGAGTGAGGCCGAGCGCCGATATGTGAGGATAGTTATAGATCGGGCTGCACACCTATATTACATATGGATCGGGCTGCACGCCGCAACAATATATATTATATGGATCGGGCTGCACGCCGTAACAATATACATTATATATGGGTCGGGCTCCACGCCCCAGCAATATATATATATATATATTGGATTGGGCTGCACGCCGCATCGATATAGCGCTTGGGCTGAAGGAGACCCTCCAGGAGTCTATCCACCCCCAGTGAGCATAGTCGACTATTATATGGATGAGGCTGCATGTCGCAGTGTATGTTATATGGATCGGGCTGCACGCCGCAACAATATATACCTTAAATATGGTTCGGGCTGCACGCTGCAACAGTTGTTATATGGTACCTGACGAGTGAGAGTGCTGAGTGTGAGCATTGACTTATGAGAGTAGAGTCACGAGTGACTAAGAGGATTGCCCGAGAGGCTTTATTTGTGAGCGACATTGTACCCGAGTGGCTGATATTTTTATGAAACTATTATTTCGACTATTCTTTACACTGAGCCTCTTTGATAAACGATGACTAATGATTCATACAAGTTTAAAAAGGGCAAACTGAAGTTTTTGTAAAATCTTTGGTAAATGTGGACTATTGACTTGATCTATTACCTTTACTAGTACTTATTTTTATGAAACTGTAAAGTTTAAATGCTCGTCACTGCACTCATGTTTTTAGATACTTTGGTTACTTACTGAGTTGGCGTACTCACGTTACTCCCTGCACCTTGTGTGTAGATTTAGGTACCGGGGCAGAGCGATGGTTGAGCAACCCCATTTGCAGCATTGTTCGGAGATTATGAGGTAGCTGCTCGGCGTTCGCAACCTACTCTTTCTTCTTCCTATTCTGACATTTTACCTTACTTCCCAGACTTGTTGTAGTAGAGGATTTGTATTGGACTGTATCACCTCTTAGATGCTCATGACACTTGACTCCAGATGTTGGGACTGTGTTTAGATGTTCTAATCATTTTTACTGTTTTGAAATGCCTAACAAATTAAATTATTTTGAAAATTTGGATAATTGATGTGTTAAATGGAAAATTATTTTATTATTTTCAGTGAATTGGCTAGCCTAGTGTGACGACCCAAAGGGTCATCACCTATTTTATTACCTATTCCGTACTTCTGAGGCCTTGAAACCTCATTTGTAGTTTCCTCGATTTGCGTGTGAAGTCCGGGCGCGTAGCTGGACAGCTTAAATATGAAATTCTATGAAAAAAGCTAACATTTGATATTAAAATGAATAAATTTGACTTCGATTAACATTTTGGGTAAACGGACCCGGACCCGGACCCGTGATTTGACGGTCCCGGAGGGTCCGTAGGAAAATGTGAGACTTGGGCATATACCCGGAATCAAATTCCGAGGTCCCAAGCCCGAGAAATGAATTTTTGAGTAAAAATGTTTTCTAAAAATATTTAAGGAAATTGAAAATGAAATCTGATTAGAAAGTAATGGTATGGGGCCTGTATTTTGGTTCTGGCACCCAGTACAGGTCTTATATATGGTTTAAGCACTTTCTGTAAAGTTTGGTTGAAATCTGATTTCGTTTGACGTGTTTCGGACTTAAAAATGAAAAACTTGATGTTTTATGAAATTTGATAGGATTCATGGATTTTGAGGCCTAATTCGATGTGTATGATGTTGTTTTGGCGATTTGATCGCACGACCAAGTTCGTAGGAGGTTGTGTGAGTAATCGGTTCGGCACGTTGTTTGTGAGGTTAGATAACTTAAAATTCCTAAGTTTGGTTCTAGAGGTTTGGGGGTGTGATTTCTAGTTTTAGCGTCGTTTTGAGTGTTCCGAGGGCTCGAGCGAGTCCGTAGTATGATTTGGGACTCGTTGGTATATTTGGATTAGGGCTCGGGTGGGCCCAGGTGCCTTCCGGGGACCTAACGGGGCTAAAAACTAGCAAACTCAGCTGCTGGTGTACCTGCTCTGGTGTGACCGCAAGTGCGGTTGCCCAGCATCGCAGGTGCGAGACCGCAAGAGCGGTCCCAGGCATCGCAGGTGCGACCACCAGTGGCCTGGCCTGCCTTCGCAGGTGCGATCCCAGACCCCCAGCCCAATTCCGCAGGCGCGAGGTTCTCCTCGCAAGCGCGAGACCGCAGGTGTGGTCCCAGCCATTGCAAGTGCGATCACTGTTCAGGCAGTGAGTTTAAGTACGGGTTTTAAACCCATTTTCCTCATTTCTCACCTTCTTCCTAAGGTGAATTCCACCATTTTTAAGAGCTTTCAACAGGTCTTGTAAGGTAAGTAAATTCCACCTATAAATTTGTTTCATGCATGTATCTTAGCCTAATTAACTACACAAATTAGTGCAAAACTTCAACAAAATGGGTAGTAACCTAGAACTTGTGATCACCATAGAATTTTCTGTGGATTGGCCAGGAAATCAAGTAAAAATCATATATTTATGATCCTTAGGCTTTGGGTGAGTGTTCCCTTCGAGAATTGCAAGAATCCGAGCGAGCGGGCCCATGGTCGAATTTTGATAATTTTGAAAGAATGCTAGGAAATGGATAATTATTCCATGCAATTGAATCCTTGAAACCTTATTGATATACTTGAGTTGATCATATCTAGATAATACCATTCCGGAGTTATATTCTAAAGGAAAGGCGGTGTTAGAGGGTTGATTGCCATACTTTGGACCCGAGGTAAGTGTCCGGTATAACCTTAGCTTGAGGGAATAGGAGTTGAGTATAATTTGCTACTTGCTAATTGTCAAATACGATGTATAGGCATGGTGACGAGTATCTATACATTGGTGTCTAGCATGACCGTGAGTCCTTAAATTGTGACTATACTGATTTTGTGTTAATTTCCATGCTTAGTTGATGATTTCTATATGTTGTGAAGAATATGTGAAGGGAATTGTATTCTGTAAACTCTGTTGGAGCATTGCTTCAAATTGTGTAACGAATAATGAAGAAATATGAGATATTACGTCTTTGGGGCATTGGCTCAAATTGTGAAATGAATAATGAAGAAATATGAGATATTACATCCTTTGGAGCATTGGCTCAAGAGATAGAATAAGTCATGGAAATGAAAGTGAAAGAAAGAGAAAGAGTTATTGAAATATACCCCTTGCCGGGATTTAATTATTTAGTTATTGTTCCCTTGCCGGGATTTAATTGGTAATTGAAATATACCCTTGCCGGGATTTAATTGTGCAGTTGATGTTCCCTTGCCGGGATTTAATTGTGTAATTGATGATTACCCTTGCCAGGATTTAATTGTTTAATTATTGTTCCCTTACTGGGATTCCTATATCTATTCTGTTTACTTCATTGCCTTGTTTGTGATTGCTGTTTGGGTGAGGAAGAGTGTTAAAGCACGAAGGGTGATGTCGTGCACTTGTCCTGGTGAGAATGAGAGTAAAGCACAAAGGGTGATGCCGTACATTGTTTGAAATTGTCTCCTTGCTGGGATGTTGAGATCTCTGTTATTGTTCCCTTGTTGGGATTTCTATCTTTATTCTATTTACTCCCTTGCCCTTGTTTGTGATTGTTGTTTGGGCGAGGAAGAGTGCTAAAGCACGAAGGGTGCTGCCGTGCATTGTTTGTTATTGTGAGGAAAGAGTGTAAAGCACGAAGGGTGATGTCATGCCGTACAATGTACCATTCCGTACCATATTCATTGCTTATACTGTGAGGAAAGAGAGTAAAAGCACGTAGGGTGATGCCATGACATGATTTACATTGATTACATTATACATTGCATAGTGAGGACGAGAGTAAAAGCACGAAGGGTGATGCCGTGCAAGTTTGTGATTTCTTGTCCTTGTCGATATGCTGGCTTGTTGTTCCTTTCCTTATTGAGATTTCTTATATGAAACTGTTATCTCCCCACAACATGTTCCCCTTCCTTTATTAATTGTTTTCTCCCTATATTCTTATCCGTTGTATATATGTATATATGTTTAATTGAACTGCACAGGTTTATTTGGTAGTCTGGTTCTAGCCTCGTCACTACTTCGCCGAGGTTAGGCTAGGAAATTACCCAGTACATGGGGTTTTTTGTATTATGTTGTGCAGATTACGCAGCCGGACCCGGAGGACATCGTTAGTGGGAGTGTCTTCCAGCTCATTATAGAGGCTTCGAGGTATACCCGCTAGCGTTCGTGGGCCTTGACGTCTCTTCCGTCCCTTTGTCTTCAATTCTGTCTTGTTTTTCCTTTAGTTTCAGAGGCAGATATGTATTTCCTTCCAGACTTGTATTTAGCACTCTTAGACAGTTCGTGAGTTAGTGACACCAGGTTTTGGGAAATTTTGCGTCGATGTATTGTGATTGTCTTTACTTAGCTTAAAACCGTATTTATTTCCGCTGTTTAATTTTTGAACTGATTTAGTTTATTATATTAGAATGAGGTTAGGATGCTACTTTAGCTACACACGTTGGCTTGTCTAGCGGGTTCAACGTTGGACGCCATCGCGGCCCGACGGTGGGATTTCGGGGCGTGACAAGTTGGTATCAGAGCTCTAGGTTTCTTAGGTCTCACAACTCACGGACAACTTAGTAGAGTCTGAGGGATCGGTACGGAGATATCTGTATCTATCCCCCAGAGGCTGCAAAGTTAGGATGACTCCATATTTCTTTTCTTCTCTGTCGTGCGCTATGATTCTGAGTACTGATTGAGTTTCTATTCTATTCTCCCGTGGATGGCGAGGATGCGTGCTTCCCTTGGTTCCGCCCAGCAGCTTGACACTCCTGCTACAACTCTTACTCGGGGTCGAGGTCGAGGACGAGGTCGTGCTAGAGGCCGAGGTCGGGGCCGGGGTCAGCCTAGAGCATCAGCCCAGTGGAGGACCCTCAGGTCGAGTCTGACGACGAGTTCCCAGTTTTGGCAGTCCCAGTTGGACCAGCTAAGGTCCCAGAGGGGTTCATAGCTACCCCAGTGCTTCAGGACGCCCTTGTCTGTCTAGTCGGAGTCACGGAGAGTGTAGCACAGGCGGGTCTTCTCCTACAACACCAGCCGTCTCTCATGCTGGGGGAGGTGCCCAGACTCCTGCCGCCCGCGTGCCAGAGCAGCTAGCTCCACAGTTTCAGGCTCCGGCACCTTAGCCAGCCGGAGTAGCTCAGCCGGGTATTGCAGCACCGGTAGCAGAGGGAGCACCTATGTCAGCAGATGCTCTGTGGAGACTGGACAGGTTCACCAAGTTATTTACTACTACTTTCACTGGTTCACCATCAGAGGGCCCCCCTGGATTATTTGGATAGCTGATATGGGGTTCTCCGGAATATGGGCATAGTGGAGTCCAACAGGGTTAACTTTGCTACTTTTCGATTATCTGGCGTGACCAAGAGTTGGTGGAGAGATTATTGCCTAGCCATACCAGCTAGATCTACACCTTTGACTTGGACCCAATTCTCAGAGGTATTTCTGGGGAAGTTCCTTGCCATTACTCAGAGAGAGGACCTTCAGAGACAGTTTGAGCGTCTCCAACAGGGATCTATGTCAGTCACTCAGTACGAGACAAGATTCATCAATCTAGCCCAACATGCTCTTATGATACTTTCCATTGATCGTGAGAGGGTTCAGAGATTTATTGAGGGATTGGCCCGGCCTATCAGACTTCAGATGGCTAGAGAGTCAGGTACAGATATATCGTTCCAGGATGCGGCCAATGTGGCCAGAAGGATTGAGATGATTTTGTCACAAGGTGGTGGTCAGGGGGCTGACAAGGGGCCTCGTCATTTCGGTCATTTTAGTGGAGCCTCATCTGGGGGCAGGGATTCTTCAGGTAGAGGTTACCCTCCCAGACCTTTTCAGTCAGCTCTCTAGGTTTCCCATGGTACTTCAGGTGGCCGTGGGTATCAGACGCACTATTTTGATCAGCAGCCTTAAAGTGCGCCACCAGCTCCCATCAGTGCACCGCCGCATCACAGTTTTTGGGGTGGTCATTCAGGTCGACAGGGTCAGATTCAGTTCCCTCAGTAGCCGAGGTCTTGTTAAACTTATGGCGATCCGGGTCACCTTGCCAGATTTTTCCCTCGAGAATCAGGTAGTTCACAGCATCAGGGTTCTCGTGCCATGGTATAGGCACCAGGTGTTCAACAACCTACCCAGCCAGCTAGAGGTGGAGGTAGATGTCATAAAGGTGGAGCTCAGGCCGCTAGAGGTGGAGGCTAGCCAGCAGCCGGCTGTCCTAGAGATGTGATTAAGGGTGGTGGGGCCCAACCCCGATGTTATGCTCTTCCAGCCAGGCCAGAGGCTGAATCTTTAGATGCAGTTATTACAGGTACTATTCGGGTTTTTGACAGAGATGCTTCAGTGCTATTTGATCCAAGGTCTACGTATTCGTATGTGTCTACCTATTTTCCACCGTACCTGGTCATGCCTAGTGATCCACTGAGTATTCCTGTTTATGTATCTACACCAGCAGGTGATTCTATCATGGTCGATCGAGTCCATCGTTCTTGTGTTGTGGTGATTGGGGGTCTTGAGACCCATGTTGATTTGTTGCTTTTAGGTATGGTCGACTTTGATGTTATATTGGGGATGGACTGGTTATCGCCATATCATGCTATCTTGGATTGTCATTCCAAGACGGTGACCTTAGCCTTGCCAGATTTTCCCTATTTCGAGTGGAAAAGAACTTCTGGTCATTCTACCTGCAGTGTTATTTCGTACGTGAAGGCTCGACGTATGGTCGAGAAGGGGTGTTTGGCTTATTTGGCTTATGTGCGCGATTCCAGTGTTGAGGTTCCCTCTATTTATTTGGTGCCCGTGGTTCGTGAGTTTCCTGAGGTATTCCCTTCAGACCTGCCGAGGATGCCACCCGACAGGGACCCAGCCCATTTCTATTCCGCCGTATCGCATGGCCCCGCCAGAGTTGAAAGAGTTGAAGGAACAATTGCAGGATTTTCTTGGGAAGGGTTTCATTAGACCCAGTGTTTCCCCTTGGGGTGCTCCAGTATTGTTTGTGAAGAAAAATGATGGTTCGATGAGGATGTGCATTGATTACCGGCAATTGACAAGGTTACAATCAAGAATAAGTATCCACTGCCGAGGATTGATGATTTGTTCGATCAGCTTCAGGGGGCCAGGGTATTTTTGAAGATAGACTAGAGATCTGGCTACCATCAGTTGAGGATTAGGGCATCCAATGTCCCTAAGACAGCTTTCCGCACTCGGTACGGGCATTATGAGTTTTTGGTCATGTCGTTTGGGTTGACGAATGCCCCAGCAGCTTTTATGGACTTGATAAACCGAGTGTTCAGGCCTTATTTGTACTCGTTCGTGATAGTCTTCATTGATGATATATTGATATACTCCCGTAGTCAGGAGGAGCACGAGCATCATCTCAGAGTGGTTCTTCAGACTCTGAAGGATAGTCAGCTTTATGCAAAGTTTTCGAAGTGCGAGTTTTGGTTGAGTTCAGTTGCATTCCTGGGTCATGTCGTGTCAGCAGAGGGTATTCAGGTTGACTCGAAGAAGATTGAGGCAGTCAAGAACTGGCCTAGACCAACATCAACTACAGAGATTCGGAGTTTCTTGGGATTAGCAAGCTATTATCGTCGGTTCGTGGAGGGGTTCTCATCTATTGCAGCCCCGATGACTAGGTTGACCCAGAAGGGTGCCCAGTTCATATGGTCGGACGAGTGTGAGGCAAGCTTTAAGAGGCTCAAGACAGCTCTGACTACAACACTGGTATTTGTTTTGCCCACAAGTTTAGGGCCTTATATAGTCTATTGCGATGCTTCCCGTATTGGGCTTGGTGCAGTATCGATGCAGGATGGCAAGATCATTGCTTATGCTACGAGGCAGTTGAAGATTCATGAGAAGAACTATCTAGTGCATGATTTGGAGTTGGCAACCATTGTCTACGCATTGAAGATTTGGAGGAACTATCTGTATGGCGTGGCGTGTGAGGTGTTCACTGATCATAAGAGTCTCAAGTACTTTTTCAAGCAAAAAGGAGTTGAATTTGAGGCAGAGAAAGTGGTTGGAGCTGTTGAAAGATTATGATATTACCATGTTATATCACCCGGGGAAGGCCAATGTGGTGGCCGATGCTTTGAATGTTCAGGCTTTGGCCAATGGATTTGTGAGGTTGGATATTTCTGAGCCTAGTCAAGTGTTGGCTTGTTCGGTCGTTCGTTCTTCATATTGGAGCGTATCCGTGATCGGCAATTTGATGATCCCCATTTGTGTGTCCTTAGGGACACGGTGCAGCGCGGAGGTGCCAAGCAGGTGACCTTAGATGATGATGGTGTTTTGAGATTACATGGGCGAGTTTGTGTGCCCAATGTTGATGGGATTCGAGAGTTGGTTTTAGAGGAGGCCCATAGTTCGCGGTACTCTATTCATCCGGGTGCCGCGAAGATGTAACTGCGGCAGCATTATTGGTGGAGTTGAATGAAGGAGGATATTGTGGCATATGTGGCGCGGTGTTTGAATTGTCAACAGGTTAAATATGAGCATCAGAGGCCTGGTGGTTTATTTCAGAGGATTGAGCTTCCCGAGTGGAAGTGGGAGAGGATCACTATGGAATTTGTTACTGGACTTCCATTGACCCGGAAGAAGTTCGATGCAGTTTGGGTCATTGTTGATAGGCTGACCAAGTCAGCGCATTTCATTCCTGTGGCCGTTTCCTATTCATCCGAGAGGTTAGCTGAGATCTATATCTGGGAGACTTTTCGCCTTCATGGTGTGCCAGTATCTATCATTTCGGACTGGGGCGCGCAGTTTACCTCGCTTTTCTGGGGGGCAATTCAACGAGAGTTAGGCACCCAGGTAGAGTTGAGCACAACATTTCATCCTCAGACGGATGGGCAGTCCGAGCGGACTATTCAGATATTAGAGTATATGCTCCGAGCTTGTGTTATTGACTTTGGAGGATCATGGGATCAGTTCTTGCCTTTAGAAGAGTTTGCCTAAAACAACAGCTACCAGTCGAGTATCCAGATGGCTCCTTACGAGGCTTTATATGGTAGGCGGTGTCGATCTCCGGTTGGATGGTTTGAGCCGGGAGAGGCTCGGTTGTTCGGTACAGATTTAGTTTAGGAGGCCTTAGACAAGGTCAGGATCATTCAGGATAGGCTTTGTACAGCTCAGTCCAGGCAAAAGAGTCATGCAGATCGCAAGGTTCGAGATGTGGCTTTCATGGTTGGTGATCAAGTATTGCTCCGAGTGTCGCCTATGAAGGGCGTGATGAGATTTGGGAAGAAGGGCAAGCTTAACCCTAGGTTCATTGGTCCGTTTGAGATTCTTGATCGAGTGGGAGGGGTGGCTTACAAACTTGCATTTCCACCTAGCTTATCAGCCATACATCCAGTTTTTCATGTGTCCATGCTTCGGAAGTATCACGGCGATCCAGCCCACGTGTTAGATTTCAGCACTGTCTAGTTGGACAAGGACTTATCTTATGAGGAGGAGCCGATAGCTATTCTAGACCGGCAAATTCGTCAGTTGAGATCCAAGAGTTTCCCTTCTGTTCGTGTTCAGTGGAAAGGTCAGCCTCCTGAGGCATCGACCTGGGAGTCCAGTCTGATATGCGGAGTCGTTACCCTCATTTATTTCCCGACTCAGGTACTTCTTTCTTCTGTCCGTTCGAAGACGAACGATTGTTTTAGAGGTGGAGAATGTGACGACCCAAAGGGTCATCACCTATTTTATTACCTACTCTGTACTTATGAGACCTTGAAAACCTCATTTATAGTTTCCTTGATTTGCGTGTGCAGTCCGGGCACGTAGCCGGACAGCTCAAATATGAAATTCTGGGAAAAATGCTAACATTTGATATTAAAATGAATAAATTTTACTTGGGTCAACATTTTGGGTAAACGAACCCGGACCCGTGATTTGACGGTCTCGGAGGGTCCGTAGGAAAATATGGGACTTGGGCGTATGCCCGGAATCGAATTCCGAGGTCCCAAGCTCGGGAAATGAATTTTTGAGTAAAAATGTTTTCTGAAAATATTTAAGGAAATTGAAAATTAGAAAGTAACGGTATTGGGCCCGTATTTTGGTTCCGGCGCCCGATACTGGTCTTATATATGGTTTAAGCACTTTCTGTAAAGTTTGGTTGAAATTGGATTTCGTTTGATGTGTTTCGGATTTAAAAATTGAAAACTTGATGTTTTATGACATTTGATAGGATTCATGGATTTTGAGGCCTAATTCGATGTGTATGATGTTGTTTTGGCGATTTTATCGCACGGGCAAGTTCGTAGGAGGTTGTGTGAGTAATCTGTAAAATTTGGTGTCGTTCTGAGATATATAGGTCAGTTCGGCACGTTGTTAGCGAGGTTAGATAACTTAAAATTCCTAAGTTTGGTTCTTGAGGTTTGGGGGTGTGATTTCGAGTTTTAGCTTTGAGTGTTCCGAGGGCTCGAGCGAGTCCGTAGTATGATTTCGGACTCGTTGGTATATTTGGATTAGGGCTCGGGTGGGCCCAGGTGCCTTCCGGGCACCTAACGGGGCTAAAAACCAGCAAACTCAGCTGCTGGTGCACCTGCTCTGGTGTGACCGCAGGTGCGGTTGCCAGCCATCGCAGGTGCGAGACCGCAAGAGCGGTCCCAGGTACCGCAGGTGCGACCACCAGTGGCCTGGCCTGCCTTCGCAGGTGCGGAGCATTTCATCCAGGCTCAAGACCGCAGGTGCGATCTCCCCTTCGCAGGTGCGATCCCAGACCCCCCAGCCCAATTTCGCAGGCGCGAGGTTCTCCTTGCAAGCGCGAGACCGCAGGTGCGGTCCCAGCTATCATATGTGTGATCACTGTTCAGGCAGTGAGTTTAAGTACGGGGTTTAAACCCATTTTCCTCATTTCTCACCTTCTTCCTTAGGCGAATTCCACCATTTTTAAGAGCTTTCGACCAGGTCTTGTGAGGTAAGTAAATTCCACCCATAAATTTGTTTCATGCGTGTATCTTAGCCTAATTAACTACACAAATTAGTGCAAAACTTCAAGAAAATGGGTAGTAACCTAGAACTTGTGATCACCTTAGAATTTTCTGTGAATTGGCCATGAAATCAAGTAAAAATCATATATTTATGATCCTTAAGCTTTGGGTGAGTGTTCCCTTCGAGAATTGCAAGAATCGAAGCACGCGGGCCCGGGGTCGAATTTTGATAATTTTGAAAGAATACTAGGAAATGGATAATTAGGCCATGTAATTGAATCCTTGAAACCTTATTGATATACTTGAGTTGNGATTTACATTGATTACATTATACATTCCCTAGTGAGGACGAGAGTAAAAGCACGAAGGGTGATGCCGTGCAAGTTTGTGATTTCTTGTCCTTGTCGATATGTTGGCTTGTTGTTCCTTTCCTTATTGAGATTTCTTATATGAAACTGTTATCTCCCCACAGCATGTTCCCCTTCCTTTATTAATTGTTTTCTCCCTATATTTATTATCCGTTTTATATATGTATATATGTTTAATTGAACTGCATAGGTTTATTTGGTAGTCTGGTTCTAGCCTCGTCACTACTTCGTCGAGGTTAGGCTAGGCACTTACTCAGTACATGGGGTCAGTTGTACTGATGCTACACCTGCACTTCTTTCTGTTGTGCAGATTACGCAGCCGGACCCGGAGGACATCATTAGTGGGAGTGTCTTCCAGCTCATTATAGAGGCTTCGAGGTATACCCGCTGGCGTTTGTGGGCCTTGGCGTCTCTTCCGTCCTTTTATCTTCGATTCTATCTTGTTTTTCCTTTAGTTTCAGAGGCAGATATGTATTTCCTTCCCGACTTGTATTTAACACTCTTAGACAGTTCGTGAGTTAGTGACACCAGGTTTTGGGAAATTTTGCGTCGATGTATTATGATTGTCTTTACTTAGATTAAAACCGTATTTATTTCCACTATTTAATTTGTGAATTGATTTAGTTTATTCTGTTAGAATGAGGTTATGATGCTATTTAAGCTACACATGTTGTCTTGTCTAGCGGGTTCAATGTTAGACGCCATCACGGCCCGACGGTGGGATTTCGGGGCGTGACACCTAGTATCAGGTTTCGGGTCGTGACATCATGAAATCCATACTGAGATGGGCAAACAACAAGATCTTCCTGTGATGAATTTGTGATAAATCTCAAATTTCTCAGAAACTTTATATGGGCAGGTGATCGCCTTTCAATTGACATGAACACATATGATAGGAGTTAAGATATGCTCTCATGTTACTAAACAGTGAAAAGTTTTATGATGATACTCGCAAGAGAGTAGAGTGACTGTACAAACCATAGAGGCCATATACACCATAGAGAAAAAGTGTGACTCGAGAAGGATCGCAACACTGGGATGATTCACATTGAACTTGACACCACATAGGTAAACTTTACGATGGCGAATGCATAGGCACAAGTGGGCTGATGTTATTCTTTCGAATCAAAAGGTTCTGTAAGAAATTCATTAGAGATAGTCTCTTGTTGAAAATTTAGGAAAGCGAGTGGGAAGTATTAATCCTAGAGTTATAACTCAATTCAAGGAAATAATTATAGATCTCAATTCCACAAGAGGTTGTAAATAAGAGAATTATGATCAAGAGGCTTCACGAATAATACGTCTCGTTCGATAAGTAGGTACATGCAATGTTTTGTGATACAAAATTTTGGTTAAGACTATGTTTATGAGAACTCTTCAATATGGGTGCATATATACAACAAGGAAAAAAATCGTGTGGTGTTCATAAGGATATAGTAAGGAGTGCCTTACGTGGTAACTTTAGATTGACAGGGCAATAACTTAATTGATGCCCCTCGACTCGACATTCATAATGTACATTGGTACCATACTAACATACCACATGATCTGGTGGTGCAGTGACGTTAATAGAAACAAGGGTACTTCTCTTAGCAACAAGTTCTATCAATCTCTCCATGGCTCGATACATTCTCCTAACAAACTCTTGTGCGATCTCCCTCAGATTCAAATGGTGGGGTCATTCCCTCCTTATTGTTTCAAACTCGTGGATTACTCATTTTGAGAATAAGACATAACGAAGGAATTAGCTCCTTATCTTGAGCTCTATCGCACGATCTGGAGTACGAAAAAAGGGTGACATTTACTAAATGTCCAAGTAGCCTCCTCATTATAAATGTGGTTGACAACACACCGATAAGAAGGACTCTACTAGACACGGCTCCGAGACATCCTAGGACACTTTAAAACCTTATGCTCTGATACCAAGTTTGTCACACCCCAAAAGTGAGGAGCGCGACTGGTGCTCAACCGAGTGAACCTGGCTGAGCAAGCCTGCTAGATTTCCCTCAACCCAAACTAATTCATGAATAAATATGATATGTACTTCATTAATCAAATTCGGAAAATATTTCATTAACGACTTCCAATTCATTTCCATTAGCAGCTTCATTTAAAATTTCCAACATATTACAAGTTCATAGATTTAATGAAAAACATGTTTGTCAAATACCAACTTTTCTCGTTAAATTCCCCTACATCAAACACCACTCACAATTTGTCTATGGAGCCTCTAAGTACACTGAAGAGTAATAAGAAAATGTCAGCAACAAGGCTCTGGATATACCTCAAACCATGATAAGAAAATGAACAAAATATACATGACATGACCCCGGGATGAAGTGGGGCTCACCAAGTCAGCTGGGAAGGGAATACCTCTATCACTGATCGATGACGTCTGCTGTGGAACCACCTGTATCATTTAAAGAGACAGAGCCCATGGAAAAAGGGACGTTAGTGCCATTGAATAACACTAATATGTATAGCTAAAAGTCCTCTTTCAAAATAGAATAACCATATAAGAAAAGGAACCATAGAAACAACAAGTCAAAATCAACAATATCCAAATGACCGCATATGGAAATACATTAACTTAAATAAGAGGCAAATGAAGTACCTCAAGAAACTATGAAACATCCCATAGAATCACATTTCAAATCTTATTGTACCTACTTCATTATGAACATCTTTTGGGATCAAGTGTGCCATATGAACTATGCGTGAGACACAAAATGTAATGTAAATGTAACAACATGTGAAAAAAGGGCAATGGAAGTGGAATATATTATTTATACTGGATATGCGTTTCACAGACTATCCATAGGGTTCACATATTATATTATACACCTATGTGTTTCATAGCTCGTCCATAGGGTTCACATATTATATTATACACCTATGCGTTTCATAGCCCGTTCATAGGGTTAACATATTATATTATACACCTATGCATTTCATAACCCGTCCATAGGGTTTATTCATACCATACACCTATGCGTTTCATAGACCGTCCATAGGATCACATACACAATACACCTATGTGTTTTGTAGAACGTCAATAGGATCACATATACAATATTCATGTGTGTTTCATAGACCTTCCACAATGTCCACATATTACATACCATAAACCTTCCAATTCGTACATAGCTTCATTGGCAATTTTAGCTACTCACAACATCATTAATTTATTGGCTATATTGGCCATACATATGATTCTTCTTTCTTGACACAATGGCCATATTTCGTATTCCACCCTTTCACCTCTTTCAATGTCCAAGATGACAGACCAATATCAACATATTTAATATTAATAATTATATACCTCAAATTTATTAGTAATTAAAACTTTAAGCACAAAATATTTCTCCCCAAGTAATAGGGCATACCGACAAACAATAGAAACTCACATCAAAATCATAAACAAACAATACACCATTTATTCTTGCAAACTAATTCCCATAAATGACAATGTACAATTTGAACACATGAGTATGTAAGATCTCGAATCACACCAGATATATTTATAAAGTGAATACTTAGTTATAAATAGCCACTTATGGGCATGAAATGAGTGCAAAATCTTTTAGGCAATTCTATTCTTGAAATCATTTTTAAACAGTTGAGTCGAGGCTCATTTCGTAATCTTTAACACATCCTCACATTTCATTGACAACACTAGCCATAATCATAACTTAAACACTTGGAATGATGGCCACACTCTATATCCCAAATTCACTTATTTTCCTTTCAAAAACCTTTACGGATTATCAACAACAAGACATTTTCAATCAATACTTTAGGTACACATATGAGTAATTATGAGCCTTAAGCATATCGAGTTTTCTCACACAATTTTGATTACATAGCCTTTATTTGAAACCCGACTCAAAGCCATAACATTTTAATACGCAGCCCATACTTTGAACATTTATCTTTAATCATAAGTCTCATTTCATAATAGTCAATTTATAGGTAATGACCCGGAATATAGGAACTAGGAAATTTTGAGCCAACCATACTTGAACTTATGGAATCATTTATGGAATTCAATTCTAAGAGAGAAAGTTTAGCCAACATACCTTTCTTGATCCTTTCCTTAAATTACTACAACATTCCGGAAATCTTAGCAATCCCAATCTATTTCGAGATATAACAAATTTGAAAACAAATTAGGAGGATATTAATAGTCTTAGCTCATTTGAGCATTCACCAATACTAGGTGTGCATTAAGTCTTTAAGGTCCTTTTATAGAGGCTTTCATCAACCTAAAACCCATCCTTCACCATTTTTTTAGCTCAACAATGTTTCTACACTCGTTGATAACACATGCAAGCAAGATAACAACTCTAATACCCATGAACTTTCTTGATAGTTGCCCATCTTTTAGCTAAAATTCGAAATTAAGGGTTATGGTGTAGAATCTTACCTCAAGGATGAAGATCTAGTGTGTTTTCCTTGTTAATCTTCAAAGATTTGTGTAAGAATTAAAGGATGATTTGGTGAATATCAATTTCTCACTCTAGGGCTCCTTCCCTAACTCTAAAGCATCAGGTTTTCTGCTAAACAAATAACCCATTCTGTGTATTTAATGAAGTTGGGTGGGGTTATAATGATAAAAGAATGGATAATCCAAAATTCCGGACCAGGCTACAGACCTGGCCTCGCCAGGCTAAAGTCTGGTCTTAGCGTGGTACAGGCCTGGACTCGCGAGGCTAAAGCTTGGCCTTAGCGTGCTACAGACATGGCCTCTCCAGGCTAAAGCCTGGTCTTACACCTGTCGTTGCAAGGGCTATAGCCAGGTCGAAAAATTTCAACTCCCCAATGCACTGTTCAACCCAAAAATTCTGAAAATACAAAATGTTAGCCTACCTTGGAACCACAAAACCTTAAATTACTTAGTGAAATTTTCCAGGGCCTTACACTGGAGGAATTGATAACTGAGTGAAGTTGGGAGTCTGATTATAGGTGATAGTTATAGGATTGGGCTACACTCGACATCATGTTATATTGATACGATTGCACGTGAGTTCCGTGAAGCACACGAGCTGTTTGTGCAGATCCAGATATTGATATTATAACACGTGATTTGCTTGTGCAGCGTGTGAGTTGTCCTTGCAGATTTTAGCGCTTGTGCTGTAGGATCCCCTCCGGAGTATGTACACCCCCAGTGAGCGTGATTGACTATATTGAGGGATGGATCTTACCTGGACATGGATCTTGTCCGAAGCATTTATATACCTAGAGATGTATCTTCTCCATGGGGCCGGATTGGCCTTCCTCGATTCTGAGTGAGTGATAGTTTAACCGAGATACTTTAAAAAAACATGACCATTTTCTGGAACTCTGAACGAGCTGAGCATTTTTACTTATGAGATACCTCTTTTATACTTGAATTTATGATGTTATGAACTATTGTGGAATATTGGTATTGGACCCGACCTTGTGTTAGCTCATTAGTACTTTCAACCTAAGGTTAGGCCTTTTAACTTACTGAGTACATGGGGTCAATTGTACTCATACTACACTTCTGCACCTCGTGTGTAGATGTTGACTGATGATGTTACTGTGTTTGATGTGAGCTGTATTGAAGATGTACCTGCGTTCCGATTGAAGTTGCCCTTTGTTCATGGTAGCTTTAGGTCTATAAAGCTCTGTTTATGTACTTTTCAAACGGACTATGTATTTAGTTCATTTCTGCTTTGTAAACTCTATTCTTAGAAGCTCATGTTTGTACTACAAGTTCTTGGGGGAAATGTATAAGATTCGAAAAATTTTCTATTTAATTGTACTATAAAATTATTTGGAATTATTTAATTGTTAATTGGATTACCTAGCAGTTTGGGTTAGGTTCCATCACGACTAGATAGATTTTGGGTCGTGGAAAGTTGGTATTAGAGCTCTAGGTTCGTAGTTTCTACACGTCATAAGCAAGTGTCTAGTAGAGTCTTGCGGATCGTTATGATGATGTACATACCTATCTTCGAGAGGCTACAGGACATTTAGAATATACTTTCCATCTTTATTTCATTATCGTGCGTCATTGATTCAGCTTGAAGTGAACTCTTGAATTGCTTCCGCGCATTCGTATGCGCACAACGCTCGGTATCAGCTGTGCAACGATGACTTGTGATTCCATGGTTGAGGTGCGAGATATGATTTTTGGCATGCTGAAGATAGGCCAGTCTTGAGGACTTGAGTCCGGGTTTGTTTGTAGCTTGAGTACGAAGATTTTGATTGTGTGAGCACGTGCTTTTGGGACTTATATGTCCGTTGGTGTCCTTATTAGTGGGATTTATGATTTGATGACTATGTGGTGAGTATTATTTTATTGCGAGACTGTGTTCAGATTGTACGAAGGTGACGAGAAGGGTTTACTTGAGATGTAGCAAGGACTATTGGGTGTTTTGTTTCTGTTTTGATTTGGTGTATGACCTCGAGTTATGGGTGTGTTGAAAGATCTCTCAAGTTGTTTAGTTGTGGAGTGAAGTAGATCTTCATGTCGTGTTATGAGTTCATACTCAGGAAGATTAAGTGATTGCTATATAGCTATGACTGTGGAAGGGTATAGAAAGATGTCAGTTTGAGGCTAAGCAGGCGGGTTATCTCCTGCGGGGTGTCCTGAGGTTGTGTGATCCCTATGTTGTTTTGTAGCGAGTTATCTTTTACCAGTGAATTATACATGTTGCAATTTGAGTTCGAGTTGCTTATGAGAGTTGGCATGACTGCTACAAGGATGAATGTGGGATTTGCAGATGATTTGAGATATTAGATGGTTTGTGTTATATGAGCTTATGAAGGATTCAGTTGAATCTCATTGTGGTATTATGTCAGCAATAGAGTATGCACATTGTGAGTTATTGTGTGTTTTGATCTATGGCTTTAAGCAAAGTGGGGAAGTCTGCTATCGACGAGTAGATTGTACGGCTATGTGTTGTAATGGTTTCCGTTTGAGGTATAATTGTGAATCAGTTATGACTTGTATAGGTTGAGATCGAGGATGACTCGGGTAAGGGAATTTCTGGATACGGGTTGTGTTACACTCTATGGGTATATGGGAATCATGGAATGATTGAGTGGTTAGTCGTGAATGATGTAGTGTGCATGGAGTAGGAAGTTTCTTGGTTTCTTACGAGTGTGGGTTGCTCCCTTGGGGGTTAGCGCGCTAATGGGGCACAAGTTGTTCGGTCTGTTTGGTCGGTTTAATTGAGATTTGAAAAGAGTGGATGACGCCCAAGAATGGTTCTAATGGATTCAAGATTTAAATGTAGTGACTTGGAATTTTAATATTTGTATATGGCTAGGAATTGAGAGTTACATTGGAAGGTGTCGAGACTTGTGGCATTTTTATATCATTGGGGATGATGCATTGCAGTGTCAAGAAGGTGAAGAAAACAATTTTAGGTTCACTTAAGGTCTCTTTAGAGTGGGTGTCTCGGTTGTGGTGCTGCAAGGTGCTTAAGAGGGAAGTCAACGACTTATGGGCCTTAGGGCGTTGTGGTTTTATACTAGGGTCTTTTGTGTGGTGAATTTTGGTTAGGGATTATGGTGTTCTAATAAGGAGAAGTATCAATTTGAAGGAAATTTGGAAAGGACTAGGAGAAATAGGACATCTTGATAGTAGGTTAGATCAGAGCTGTAATGGGTATGATCGGTTCTTTGGGTACTTATGACGTGTCTAGTCTCTACAGGTGTTTCTTGGTGATGCTCTGTAACGACCCGATCGGTCGTTTTGTGAGATTATCCCCGCTTCCCCTATTTATGATTTATCATATATTTCTTATCCTATCTATGATATGTTGGGTCGGTTGGTTTGGGTTCGGAGTGGTCGTGGTGAGAACAGAGGCACTTAGCCTCTTAAAGTAGCTTAATAGTTAAAAAGTCACACTGGGAGTTGACTTATTGGTAAACGACCCCGGAATGCATATTTTACGTCTCGGATAACTTCGTTAGGTGATTTGGGACTTAGGAGTGTGTTCGGAATGAAGTTTTGATGTCCGGTATAGAATTAGGCTTGAATTGCCGAAAGTTAGTTTTTGGCAATTTTCGGTTGGCAGTGGCAAATAGGCTATAGGGGTCGGAATGGAATTCCGATAGTTGGAGTAGGTTCGTAATATCATTTGGGTATGCGTGCAAATTTTTAGGTCAATCAGATGTGTTATGGTTAGTTTCTGCATCATTGGCAAAATTTAGAAGTTTTAAAGTTTATAGGTTTAAATTTGATGTAATTTTGGTGCTTTTGAGTTGGTTTTGGTGTTTCGAAGAATAAAATAAGTTTGAATGATGCTATGGGTTGTGTTGGTATGTCTGGTTAGGGCCTGAGGGGCTCGATATTGATTTCGTATAGTTAGCGGAGGTTTGGACTTAGGAAATTTGCAGCATACAGTTGATGGTGTGAATCTTCTGGTGTGGCCGCACCTACGGATGGGGAGCCGCAGGTGCGATGCCGCAAGTGCAAAGGTTCATGCGCAAGTGCGGAAAGAGGCTAGGCAGGAGAGTCCGTAGGTGCGAAGAATTGGTTGCACCTGTGAAGCTGCAGGTGCGGAAAAAGGACTCGCAGGTGTGAGAATTGGACTGTTAGTGGGATTTCGCAGGTGCGCATCTGGGACCGCAGGTGTGGGTCAGGTGCGAGTGGTTGACCGCAGGTGCAGATTAACTGGGTAGAATAGTATAAATAGGTGCCTCCGCGAATATTTTGGCATTTCCTCCATTGTTGCATGCAGGTTGAGCTTGTTTGAGAGAAAATTGAAGGGGGAATTCGAAGGCATTTCCTCCACGAAAACTCGTTTCTATGCTATTTTGTATGGATTAGGCTTGTAATTTGTAGAATTAAAATGGAAAAAGTTCGGAAAAATGGGGAGGAAATTTGGAAACTGTTTTGGTGATTTGAGTGGGAAATTATGGTCCGGTTGTGGAGTTTTTGGTATGCATAGAATCGTGGGAGGATGAGGATTCTAGTGATGTAAATTTTATTGAATTCCAAGACGTGGGCCAGGGGCTCGAATTTGGCCGAATTTCGAGAATTATGTTAAAATTTATATCTTTCGATTGGGTTTTGTTCCGTTAGTGTATATTGATGATGTTAATCTGATTTTGGTTAGATTCGGAGCATTTGGGAGCCAATTTGAGGGCCAAGCGCATCGCGGAGTAGCTTTTGGGTGTTTTTGAGGTAAGTAACGATTGTAACTCTAAACCTGAGGGTATGACACCCCATTATTTGATATTGTGTTGATAAATTAGGTGATGCACACGCTAGGTGATGAGTGTGGGGGCGTGCGCCGATATGGATCGTGACTGGGTCCGTCCCGTAGCAACTATTAAGCCGCGTATTCAATTTGAAACCTTACGACATCCTGTCTTTTAGAAGTTTATACATGTTTATGGGTTGTGAGCCATGTTTGGGGCCTTGTGCCAACCTTTTTAGACCCTCAGGGGTATTTTCCATGTTTGGGGCCTTTTGCCGAGCTGTGTAGACCCTCAGAGATACTGTACACTATTCTACCACTATCCTGATAGAGCAATTGTGAACTCAATCATGTTTCCTACTTGTTATCATTGTCACTATTATCACAGTGCTTTGAGAACTTTGGAAAATATTTTGGGCTGAGTCCCGTGAGTTGAGATAAATTGCCCGAGTGGCTTGTGAGGGTGGTTGAGTCAGGCCGAGAGCCGAGTAGGTGAGGATAGCTATGGATCGGGTTGCATGTTGCAACAGTATATATGTGTTAGGACGAGCACCGAGTATGTGAGGATAGTTATGGGACGGGCTGCACGCCGCAGCAGTATATATGTTATATATCATATGTGGGTCGGGCTTCACGCCGCAACAATATAGATTATATATATATATATATATCGATCGGGCTGGACGCCGCAGCAATATATGTTATATATGGATCGGGCTGCACGCCACATCAATATATGTTATATATAGATCGGGCTGCACGCCGCAGCAATATACATATTGGATCGGGCTGCACGCCGCAGCAGATACAACGGTTGGGCTGAAGGAGCCCCTCCGGGAGTCTGTACACCCCCAATGAGCGCAGTCGACTATTACATGGATCATAGTTTCTTTTGGTCTCTTGTACCTCAGACTTTTTTTTGTAGCAAGTCACTATGTTGTACATTATATTTTCAGTCTTAGATGCTCATGACAGTTGACTCCAGGTTTTGGGGAAGTGTGTATTTGTTTCATCTCATTCTGCTATTTTTAAAATTTGCCAATTATGGGAAATTATGATATATATATTGATAGTCTGAAACGGTTAGCTAGCCTAGTTCCATGACAGGCTCCATTACGGACGGCTTAGGATTTAGGGTCCCATGCTCTTGGGTTTTGGCGACCTGTGTGGTTGAGTTAGAGAGATTAGTTCTGATTGCTTGGTTATATGAAAATGGGTTTCGAAGAGTTCTCAATGGTTTTTACCATGGTTTGAGGGGTATATTCCCTACTTGCGTGAGAAGCATGTGGCGTATAGTGAATTTCTCCTGGATGAAATCAAATGGAAGGTCATTTGCTAATTGAGTATGTAGTTGCTTTTGACTCGTAGTGCACTATGAAGTTCTCATTTTTTTCATATGATTGCATGGTTATGCGGTGTGTTGTGTGGGATTGAGATTTACGTGAGCGAGATCATAGTTTATTTTTGAAGGGAAGGTCATGAAATTCGTAGCAACATGGACAATTTTAGATGACTAGGTAAATGATAACTATTTGGTATGTCTTGATGAGAGTATACATTTCAAAAGGGGGCAATGTGTTTGATTTATGGATACTTCACCGGTACTGCGACACTCTCATGGTGGATCAACTGTTGATATTCAAATTTTGCTATGTGGAACGGAAGAATTTTAGAACTACTCCTCGTGTGGTGATAGTGTATGAGAGATGTGTGGGTCATTTTAGCGGTGAAGTTAGGATCAGATATGGCGATTCGTGTGTTCTATGGATTTGTAGACTGAGAGTTCTCAGGAGCAGATTGTTTCATGGTTGTGGACTGAGAAGTCATGGCCGAAGCTAGCCAGATGTTAGTATGTGTTATGATTCAGTCATTGTGGGTTTTCGGAGGTTTATTTATCTATTTGTGGATGCCCAGAGTTGATTTGGGGGTCCATTGGTAGTCCAATTAGGATGTGTATTCTACACCGAGTTGGATTTGTTGGCTTCATAATGCTATTGTTGAGGGATGTGCCATTCGGTTGTTGCTGAGCTTATTCGTGTTCTGAAAATTTCTGTTAGTTACTCTTCTATGCTATGAGTAGTTGTGATTTGTCGGTTTTAGGCACATATGGTGCGGTTCTATTGTGGTGTTATAGCAGAATTTGAGCGAGATGAGTAATTGGGTATTGCATGATTGAGGGCGTACTGTTATGTTCTTTCAGGTTTTGTGTGGCATTGTATCATCTTAGTCTCCGTGGTTATGGTAATGCACTTTGGGTACTGGATGTCTAATTTTGCGTGGTTATTGATTTTGAGCAGGGTGCCTCGAGGTATATGATATGGACCAGTGTCTGGATGTAGTCGTGCATTGCACTGGAGTTATGAACCTTTGTGTTAGATTCGGGTGATGGTTCTACGGTGTGTGATGGGTTCTTATATTTTTGTGGTGGTGGTACCCATTGAGTTTGCGGGACGGTTCTCTTGATTGAGTCATTTTCGTGATTGAATACATTTGGATTGTTGCTTATTGGTGCATGGGTTGCACGATTTATGGCTCTGGTATTATTGGTGTTGCGTATCAGTAGGGTAGTTGGTATTTGATAAGATGAAGTTGTCGGATCTAGGATGGGTGCTATCGGGTTTGATTGCGCTATATTTAGAAAAATAATATCGGAAGTCGGCTTAGGAATTGACTATAGTTCTTGTTGAAGGAAAGAGAGCTCCACGACTTATTGATTTGATGAATGGTTATGAGTTTTCGCGTGTTCTTTCATTATCGGTAGTGTTTTAGAGTTGGGATTTCTGTTAGATATAAGGTTTTTTACCGGCATTGGGTTGTTTGAGCAGCTGATATGTTTAGAAATTATTTCTACGAGTATATGAGTTATGCAATATATCATGAGATTGTAGCTTGGGATATGGTTGCGACTTGATTCCTCTTGTTCAGACTTATACAGTGTGTAGGTTGCGAGATGCAGATCTTATAAGAAATTCTGGATGCTTGAAAGAAATTGGATACTAAGGTTTATGGGCTAGATTGAATTGAGAAATTTCAGTTATGTCGTGTTATGGACCTATATGGGATAAGGTGACGTGGGATCACCCCCGGGTATGTGCATGGTAAGGTTATACGGCAGTTTGGTGGTTTTGGGAACAACTCTTCGCACGTTTGAGGACAAACGTATGTTTAAGTGGGGGAGAATGTAACGACCCGACCAGTCGTTTTGAGCATCTGCACTTCGCTCAGTAGTTTGCAGGTATGAGTAGCTCAATATGAGGTGATATGACTTATGTGAATCGTCGGTTTTGCTTTTCAGGTTATTCGAAATCGGTTTGGAAGAATGAATTTCATTGTTGAAGCTTTAAGTTGAAAGAGTTAACCTAGTTTGACTTTTTGTAAATTTGACATCGGAATGGAGTTTTAATGGTTCTGTTAGGTCCGGATGGTGATTTTGGACTCGGGCGTATGCTCGGATGTTACACTCAGCAGTATTTCATCGATGTTATACGTTGTAGTAAAATAAGAATTGATTATGATGTTATAATAACATATGATAGCATGTACTTATGCATAATACACATGATTAGCATAATATGGGTCATATAATTAGTAGAGAAATGTTGAGGTGCTTATGTGTATATATGTATTCTTTGTAAAATATCTATTGCCAAGTAAAGACAAATATTGCCTCTTCCACCGTCCAAGGCCCTTAGTCATTACAAACTGATACATATCCATTCTTTAAATTGAAGGAGGTCATTTGCAAGTTGCTGCACATTATACAATTCATATAAACCCCATCTCAAACAACTAGGAGCCTTTACAATTTCACCTTACAGACAACTCTCTCTAAGCCAATTGTACTTATTCTTAGAAGCTCTGTTTGTACTCCAAGTTCTTGGGAAAAATGTATAAGATTCAGTAAATTTTTTATTAATTGTACTATAACAGATTGGTTAATTGTTAATTAGCATACCTAGCAGGTTGGGTTAGGTTCATATACGACTAGATGGATTTTGGGTCGTGACATTCGATTTATTTGCTTGAAAACTCTTTTATCGTATTCGGTAAAAAAAGGGCAGCTATTGACGACTAATTTTGACCCTCATTTTTATAATTAATTTCTTTATACTTATTGATTTTCAATAAGTATGTTGGAAATATTTTCTAAATTAATAATAACTATTTTAGTAAGCAATGGTGTTAATTAATAATTTAGTATAGTATAATCATAAATATATTACTCACACTATTTTTAAAATTATTAAAATGACTTTTATATTCATTACATGGGTTTATAATTAATTTAATAAGGTTATTCCTTAAATTTGGTAAAATAGCCCACTATTTCAAAATAAATTTGAGATTAGTGTCACAAATAGGAAAGTAAGATATTTTGATAGTTAATTAATTAATTACGATTATTAAATATGTATTTGATAATTATAATCTCTATTACATTTTACTGAAATTATTTAAATTTATTTAAATTAATTCTAAAAAGTTAAAGACAAAAAGGGTACAATTGCAATTTCATAATCAAAAGAGAAATGGACATTTCTTAAATATAAAAAGGCCTAACAGCGAAGCCTAAGACCAAAATCTGACCCAGGTCCAACCCCTCTCTACTCCACCTTGGAAATCCATGCTATCTTACATGACCTAATTAAATCATGCCACGTCATCCCTTCACCACACTCACAAAAAGAAAACATTTAATCTAAGCCGTCAATCCATTTGATCAACGACCTACATTTTACTTCCTATTTTCTTTAATGGTCTGTTAGTGTCAATCAGATATCTCTTATGCTATGTTAAATCTATGGCATGCATGGTCATCTCTCAAGTGTTATCATAATTATTGGTCCAATGGTCAAGTGTAGCAACCTCTGGACAATGGGACTTTTATCCAGTGGATTTCCTTTCAACGAACAGCTCCCCACCTAACGAAAACATTAGCACTGCTCTTACCTCTGTCCTCTCTGATTTCACCCGATTGTGGTCACAACATCAACTCTCCCTCGCTCTCCACTATCGCTTGAATCTATTGAATCTTAAGGCATTGAATTCCACAATAACAAGGGGCTTTAATGCTCTCACTAAGAATAAGCAGAAACACGACTTAAACTAAAGAAATATCATTAAATACACTTAAAGTTTTGAGTAGCAAAATCAATGTTAGGGTTTCTTACTAGGTTTTGATTTCTTTCCGTTTTCGAGCTTAAACTAATTGAAATTTGAATTTTTGATTCTTAAACGGCTAAGGAAAGACTCTCGTTTGGTTTGCTGCATAAAAGAAGGTCAGTGAGCCTCGACCTCTCTTCCTTTTCAAACTATCTAATCGAAATCATGCTTATTTTGTTGTTTTCTGTTAACTGACTCTATTTATAATAAGTTACAGTTAATTGTCTCTATGTGTTTGTCATTTTTTCATAATTGATTATCAAACTTTAGAGTTATATGCTTCTTTAACAATCTGAAATCAAGATAATGTACTGATCAATTATTCTCGTAACCTTAATGAATATGTCTTTGAGTAATCTATGCATTACTAAGTTTCAGTGATTACAAAGAACTTCAAATGATTCCATGTACCTATCTTAAATTTATACCTCCCTGATGTTCTACTATGGCTCTCATGTATGCTAAACTAATTTATCTTAGTGTTATTTGAATTTTGAAATGATTCACTTGATAAACTAACCTAAATGTATATGAATCTTTAATAATGAAGACAAAACTATCATCTTAGTTTGGATACATCAACCTATGACATTTAAATTAGTTTCTTCCTTTTGAAGTGTTTTTGTGACTCTTTACTACTTCAATGATCAGTGTAGATGTTTTTCTCCACTACATTGATTCTATATGTGAGTCTTACTGTATAAGTAAGGCCCTAAGGTAATTAGGCCGATTTTTACTAAATCTCTACAGTTAATCCTGTATCTATCATGTCAACTGTTGTTACCTTGGATCAAATTAGGTTAAGATTGTCTTCAAGAACTTAATTAGAAAATGAAGATAGGATATTTGAATTACATTTCTGTTAAGTCTAGGCTAATATACTTAACCTATATAAGATCCATGCCTCCTTAATAAATCTTTTATTGTCCTGGACTTACACAAAATGATGTTGTTAGTCTAATTCCATGATGTTTGATACTCAATCGTGTTGCTAATATTGTGATCCTACAAAAATGTTTGAATGTTAATTTTTGGATTTCCTGCACTCATCTTGTTATTGAACAAGTTCTGCTTGTCTTACATGCTCATGTCCGTGCCTCTGATATCAATAACTTTGTTAAGCTCTTATAAGTTAACTGTAATTCCCTTAGGAGAGACCCTATGATATGATCTGCCTTGTTTGAGTTTAAGACAATATATTAACTTTTAATGAGCTTAGAATGAATGAGAAATTTTTCTGGAAGCCATATCCCTAGTTTATGTGTGGACCAATTTGTTTGCTTAAGTATCTCTGTCTTTAAGGATTCTGAAGTGGACTGTTAACCCCTATACTTAGAAATGAAGTGCTAATCTATGAGTAGACTTTCACTAAGTATAGAAATGGCTAAGTATTTGACACCAGTTAAGAATTCTCATAGGTGTGAACCTGCAAGTGAGACTAGTAAGGTTAATACACATATATCTTCTCTACCCCTCAAAGTACATGATTTGATTGTTTTTAGTTCCTATATTAGTCTGTTCTATTTACTTGTCTGCACCTTGTAACTAATTTCTTTAAGTATTCCTGAGCCTATTAAAGGTATACGATAATGTGCCACATAATTGTGAGTATGTTATGATCCCATTGGTGTGTAACGACCCGGCCGGTCGTTTCGTGAAATTAGCATCGTTCCCTTATTTCTTCCTTATCATATGTTGCTTGGCCTATTTATGTTGTGTTGGGTCAGTTAGTTCGGGTTCGGAGTGGTCGTGGTGAGAATTGAGGCACTTAGTCTCTTAAATTGGCTTAATAGTTGGAAAAGTCTACTAGAAGTTGACTTATTGGTAAACGACCTCGAAATATAGATTTTATGGCTCGGATAGGTTCATTAGGTGATTTGGGACTTAGGAATGTGTTCGGAATGTGGTTTTGATGTCCGGTGTAGGATTAGGCTTGAATTGGCGAAGTTGAGTTTTTGGCGATTTACGTTCGGCAGTGGAAAGTTAGCTATCAGGGTTGGAATGGAATTTCAAAAGTTACAACATGTTGGTAGTGTCATTTTGGACGCGTGTGCAAATTTTCAGGTCATTCGGACGTGTTTTGGTTGGTTTCGACATCATTGGCGGAATTTAGAAATTTCAAAGTTCATAGGCTTGAATATGTTGTGATTTTGCATTATTTTTGGTGTTTTCAAGGCTTCAAAAAGTCTAAATAAGGTTATGGGACTTGTTGGTATTTTTGGTTGGGGCACCAAGTGGCTCGGGATTGATTTCAGATGGTTAACACAGGTTTGGGCTCGTAAATTTGTAGCAAAGCTGCCGTTGGTGCCATTTTACTGGTGTGACCGCATCTGCGGATGGGGGAATGGAGATGCTTGCCCGTAGAAGCTGAAAGGAATCTGTAGATGCGGAATTTGGGCAGCTCAGTAAGTGACCGCATATGCGGACGTGGAACCGCACCTCCAGAGTCGTAGGTGCGGAATTTGGACTTTAAGTGATTTTTCGCAGGTGCGTACCTAGGACCGCAGGCGCGGGTCCGCAGGTGCGAGATTTCTGCCGCAGGTGCGGTTTCACTGGGCAGGAAGTATAAATACTTTCCTCCGCGAATTTTTGGCATTTCTCATCATTTTTGCATGCGGATTAAGTCATTTTGAGAGCATTTTGGAGAAAGATTTCGAGGGTCTTCTGTGGAGGTAAGTTTCTCGGACTAAAAATTCAATTCTATGTTATTATGTGACAGATTAAGCTTTGAATTAGTGGATTTAGTGGCATAAATTGTGGGTTTAGGGCTTGGAAAAATTGAGACTTATAATTAAGGATTTTAGGGGTTGTTTGTCGTCTGGTTTTGATGCGTTTTATATGTGTAGACTTGGTAAAGGATAAGGATTCATGTGACGCGATTTTTATCGAATTCCGAGACGTGGGCCCGGGGCTCGGGTTTTGGTCAATTTTGGGAATTGTGCCTAAAATTGATACTTTTCGATTGGGCCTTGTTCATTTAGCGTATATTGATGATGTTAATCTGGTTTTGGTCAGATTCGGAGCAACCGGGAAACGATTCAAGGGGCAAGAGCATCGCGGATTAGTATTGTGGCCCGGGCGGAGGTATGTAATGACTATAAATCTTGTTCTGAGGGTATGAAACACCGAACTTTGTATTTTCTCACTATTTTTAGAGTGGCGAACTGCCGGATGACGAGTGTGTGGCATGCACTTATTTTTGGATTTGGAATTGGTCCTTTCCGCGGCAACTATTAAGTTGCGAATTTTACTCTAAATCATATGTTAAATTGTGTTCTAAAACTATTGCTATATTTGGGTTGTAAGCCATGTTTGGGCCTTGCGCCGACTTGTTTATACCCCTTGGGGGTTTTTTACTGCTATTTCCTTACTCTGTTGACTTATGATTTACACTCAGTCAGATTATGCTTAACTGTTTTCGAAACCCAACCTTATTTATACTATTTGAGTTATAAAATGATGTTTTGGGTCGAGTACCCCGTTTTACTGATAGCCCGAGGGGCTTACTGAGATTTTCTTACTGAGTGAGGCCGAGGGACTGATTGTGAGGATATGAGATGCCACGAGGTGGCTTGATTTTAGCGCTTGGGCTGAAGGAACCCCTCCGGAGTTTGTACACACCCCTAGTGAGCGCAGGTACCTACCGAGTGCTGAGTGACGAGTGTGTGGCGTGAACTGATTTTTGGATTTGGACTTGGTTACGCGGCAACTATTGAGTTGTGTATTTTACTCTATATTATATGTTAAATTGTGTTCTAAAACTATTGCTATATTTGGGATGTAAGCCATGTTTGAGGCCTTACACCGATTTGTTTAGACCCCTTGAGGGTTTTTTACTGTTATTTCCTCACTGTGTTGACTTATGATTTACACTCAGTCAGATTATGCTTAACTAATTTCGAAACTCAACCTTATTTATACTATTTGAGTTATAAAATGATGTTTTGGGTCGAGTACTCCGTTTTACTGATAGCCCGAGGGGCTTACTGAGATTTTCTGACTGAGTGAGGCCGAGAGACTGATTGTGAGGATATGAGATTCCACGAGTTGGCTTGATTTTAGTGCTTGGGCTGAAGGAACCCCTCCGGAGTTTGTACACACCCCTAGTGAGCGCAGGTACATACCGAGTGCTGAGTGACGAGTGCCGGATGACGAGTGTGTGGCGTGCACTGATTTATGGATTTGGACTTGGTTACGCGGCAACTATTGAGTTGCGTATTTTACTCTAAATTATATGTTAAATTGTGTTCTAAAACTATTGCTATATTTGGGATGTAAGCCATGTTTGAGGCCTTACACCGATTTATAAAATGATGTTTTGGGTCGAGTACCCCATTTTACTGATAGTCCGAGGGGCTTAGTAAGATTTTCTGACTGAGTGAGGCCGAGGGACTGATTGTGAGGATATGAGATGCCACGAGGTGGCTTGATTTTAGCGCTTGGGCTGAAGGAACCCCTCCGGAGTCTGTACACACCCCCAGTGAGCGCAGGTACCTACCGAGTGCCGAGTGCCGAGTGAGAAGTTATTGAGAGGTATGAGTGACAGTGAGGTTGCCCGAGAGGCTGATACTGAGTGATTGTGAGGTATGCTGAGTGATGTTTTGCCCGAGGGGCGATTTATGATTCATGCTTTGGCCCGAGGAGCTATTTATGATTTATTTCATTTTACACTAAACTCTTCGGGTATTTTACTTCTCAAATTGTTTGAAAACATATTTTTCAAAGGATTTTACTGAAGTTGGCTTTTAAAGCATGTTGATTTCATATATATATGTTGTTGGAACGAAAGGATGTGCTTATTGTGAACTGATGATTTGATCTTATGTGTTTTTTTTTGCTTAGACTTGATTTATTTTCATTACTATTGAGTTGGCGTATTCACATTTCTCCCTGCACCCCTGTGTGCAGATACAAGTGCTGGTACCGAGCGTTAGTCATCTATTTCCGTGCAGAGCCGGAGTCGGGACATAGAGGTAGATGTTCAGCGTTCACAGCATATGTGTTTCCCTTTCTTATTTTGTACTTAGTTCTTCGTTCCGAGATTTTGTATTATGGCAGTATAATTTTTGGTATTATTCTTAGATTCTCATGACATGTTGGCTCCGGATCTTGGGGATGGTTTTAGACTGTTTAGCTATTTTGTTTTTCTTAAACGATTCAGTAATTTACATACGTTTATGAAATGTTAAAAATGTGTTGGAAATTTTGAAAAGAAACTGTAAATATGTAATTGTTGGCTAGCCTAGTTCTACGATAGGCGCCATCACGGCCGATTTAGGATTTGGGATCGTGACATGATTTTATGTGTAGTATTCTGAACAATTATCTACAAGAAATATACATACTAGTGTGTCATTGTCACTATTGTATTGGAATTCACATTAAGTGCCTCATTAGCATTTACACCTGTAGGGAAGAGTAAGTGTGAGTATTTAAGGGTATTTTGTAGTGAAATTTAGTTCGATCTTGACATACTCTCCCTGGCACAAGCACTGCTCGGGGTCCATGAGACCCTTGTGAACTTTGAAGTGCCATTGATCCAAAAGGTGTCTTGGCCATCAATTGAATTTTACCTTAAGCCTTTAATTATTGACATTTGCTAATCTCTTTAGTTTTAGTATTAAATGAAAGCAAAGGCTTCATTGTAAATTACTTTACTCTAGTTGACTTTACATTAACTCCATTTGCATTATAATTATTAATGCTTGTTACATTTTTGTGTTGGGTCTATATTGATGTTACTTGTGTTTAAACATTATATTGAGCCATATATCTAATGAATTTTTTTTACACATGTGACTGAACTGGGCCTCCCGACTTCTCAAAGAACTCAGGCCAAGTTCTAGCCTGAACCTCAAGTCAAGGAAGTTGCTGCCTTTTGTTGCTGTCTGCTAAGCTTAATTTCTTTCAAGCCCAAACAATGAGTCCTTTTCTTTTCCTTTATCTCTCTTATAAGTTTTTTCTACTGTTTTAAATGTATACAACACTGATGATATTTGATTGAATTTTTTATTTTTTCTCGTTGCTTTACATTAACAACCTAGGCAAGCCCTAAAAATTGTAGGTAAAAAATAAAAGAAATATTGTATCTTAGTAGTAAATAATTTAATTTGTTACTCACTTCTATTATTCAGTTTCCATTCTTACTCTTACTAACAATTTTCATGAAGTTGTTTTTTGGAAACTAAGATATATTTGCAATGTCGACAGTCTCTCTTTTCTTAAAAACCAAAATTCAGAAGATGATTTCCTAAGCCGGGCTTTTCCACAAATCAATCAAACACTACTATAAATCAAGTAGAAATTGCACGTGGTGCCCTATTTGGTCGCCGCCATTGTAACGATCTGACTGGTCGTTTTGAGCTCTAGCGCGTCGTTCAGCGGTTTGAGGCCGTGAGCAGCTTCATTTCAGGTATTATGACCCGAGGGCGTGGTCGGAGTTGAATTTCAGGAAGTTTAGAATTTATTTGAAAAGAAAATTCTCATTTAAGAAGCCTTAAGTTGGAAGAATCAACTAGATTGGAATTTTGAGTAAACGACCTCCGAATTAGGATTTGAAGGTTCCTGCAGGTTCGTATGATGATTTTGGACTTGGGTGTATGTCCGGATCGGGTTTCGGATAACCCTGGAGCATTTTAGAAGAATTTCATAAATTTGGGCTTGAAGTGCATTTCAGTGTTGTTGATGTCCGTTTGGATTCCGAGTCTAGGAATAGCTTCGTATGGTGATTCTAGAGTTGGGAGCGGGATCAGAAGTGAATTTGGATGTCCGTAGGTGATTTTTAAGTCATTTGGCTAAAGATAGAAATTTGAAGGTTTATGAGAAATCCGACCGGTAGTGGAAGTTTTGATATCGAGGTCTAAATGCAATTCCGAAAGTTGTAGCAGGTCCATAATGTTGAATATGACTTGTGCATAAAATTTTGGGTCAATCGGGCGTGATTTGATAGGTTTCGGCATCAGATGTAGAAGTTAGAAAATTCTAAGTTCATAAAGTTGGGATTTGAGTGTGATTCGTGATTTCAATGTTGTTTGATGTGATTCGAGGCCTCGAGCAAGTCCGAATTATGTTTTGGAACAGGTTGGTATGATTGGACAGGGTCCCGGGGGGCCTCGGGTGGATTCTGGGTCGTTAACGAATCAAGTTGAGAGTTTGAAGAAGGCTGGAATTGCTGTCATCTGGTGTGATCCGCACCTGCAAGGATTTGGCCGCAGGTGCGGCTAAGGGGGCCACATGTGCGATCTTGGGCTGGAACCAAGGAGGCCGCAGGTGTGGAAGATTTGGGCGCACCTGCGGAAGCGCAGGTGTGATAAGGGGGCCGCAGGTGCGGAATCGGCCTGGGCAGAATGTTTTAAAACAAGGATCTTGGTTCATTTGTCTTCATTTCTTCTTGGGCTTAGGAGATTTTGGGAGGCTTCAAAGAGAGGATTACTTCATGCAATATCAAGGTAAGTAACTCCTTCATGCCTCTAAGTTAAATACAAGATTATATGCATTGATTAGGCATGAAAATTGGTAGGAATTTTGGAAATATTCAAGAAACCTAGAAAAAGAAATTTGGATTTTTAGCCACAAATTGAGCATGAATATTTTAGTAAATTGTATATTTGAGTTAGTAAGGCTATGGGTATCATATATCTTCGAGAAATTTTGGATTTTGGGAACGTGGGCTCGAGGGAATTTTGGTCATTTCACTAAGCGGGGTTGGGAAATTATATAGTTTGGAATTGTTGCAAATATTAGAGTATGTTTTCATTGGGTTGTCGTTGTTTGGATAGTTTTGGGGCGTTGTGCATCCATTTGGAGTCATCGTAAGGGCTTGGAGGTCGGTTATGGAATCTCGGAGCGAGGTAAGTCTCCTTTCTAACTTTGTGAGGAGAAATTGTCCCCCTAGATGATTTAATTAAGTATATGCTATTATCTTCGGGGGGATACGTACGCACGAGGTGATGGGAGTCCGTGCGTAGCTACTATTATGCCATGTCCGGGTAGTCTAGGACCCACTAGCATGCCTTATGTGTTGTACCTGTAATCCCTGCCTGTAATATTAAATTGCTAATATAATCGAAATCATAATTGAATATCTGAAGAAGATTAGAGTCTATTATTTTAATCATCTAAAAAGGGAATTGATTCCTCTGTGGATAATTGTACACCTAGTAGGGTTATATTATGGAATATCATTAAACTTGGCAAATGAGTTTCAAAACGAAGATTTAAAAACTATATTTCATGTTCCTTTAAGAAGGATTTTTACTACTTTCATGAGTAGCAACTTTCTTGATAAAAATGCGGATTTTTTATGTGAATATGTGTACATATGAGCACCTGAGTCGCAGGTATGATTCGCGAGCAGGCTAGCCTTATTATTTTTATGTTAACTGCGTCGCATGATCGATTCGCGAGCGGGAAAAAATAGATGCATCTATAATTCGAGCCGTTCGACCCTTCGGCAGTACACAATCTATTATTGTTGGTCCGCGCCGTTCGACCCTCAGCATTGCTTGCACATGATATTTACTGCGTAGTTGCTATAATTTTGCCTGATTACTGGCATGAAATAGTAAGTTGTCAATTGAAATGACATAGATTAAAGTTATTAAAAAGATTTTGCAAGAAGTTGTTCCTTCCCGTCGATTAATTGTTATTTGATTAAGTCACCCATGTTGGTTAATTGTTATTAATATGACGAAGATATAAAGTGTTAAACATGAACGGAGTTGAAAATATTAAATCCTGATTTTAATAAACTGCCTATGATAATCATGCTTGGTGTCATACTTAAATATTCTAAATTGCCCTTTAGTAAGTGTCTAATTTGAGCTCTCGTCACTACCTCTCTGAGGTTAAGCGGGCAATTTATTGAGTACACATTGTTTTTGTACTCATGCTACACTTGTTGTGCATTTAATTGCACAGGTACTTTCATATCAATGTGGAGGATATGGAGACTTAGGCGAGCTTCATCCTCTGGAGGAGATCTGTAGTTGACAGAGTCTCCCGCGTACTATATTAATTTTTGTTTTGAATTTCCTTGTCCAATTTGTATTTCAGACAGGCTTTGTAATGATTTGTATAAATTCTTAGAAATTGCTCGTGTACTTGTGACACCGGGTTCTGGGATGTGTTGGGTTATATTTGTTAAAGTGTAGTATTCAAACAATTGTTTTTAACTAATAGATTTTTACTTGGTTATTATGTAATAAAGTGAAAGGAAATGTTTTCATAAATGTTAAAACCGAAAAGTTATTTCAATTAATTAATTATTTGGCTTGCTTGACATTGGTGTCCGGCTCCATCACGACCGTATGGATTTTGGGTCGTGACAACATGTTATCAGAGCTCTAGGTTCCCGTAGATCTCACGAGTCATGAGCAAGTCTAGTAGAGTCTTGCGGACCGGTACGGAGACGTCTGTACTTATCTTCGAGAGGCTACAAGGATGTTAGGAGTACTTCCCTTCTTGATTCCACATCGTGCGATTTGATTCCCTTAAGGCTTATGCCTAAGTTTATTCTTACTTAATCTTACGCATCGCCAAGCGCTTGCTATGAATCAAGTATTTGAGGAATTGAAATGGTGCTACGGATGTAATTCGAGATGTTTCCATGTGTAATTGGTTCGGGCTGTTGTTATGGACCTGCAAAATAATAATATGTTGTTTCAGCTCAGTAGTTGTGTTTCTGAGAGCGTTAAGGCTATGCTCAGGTAGTGATGATGATCGCGATTGGTTATCGTGTGATGTCCATATGATGATAGAACGGTTGCCCGTATGTTGAGGATGATGAATGGTTTGAAGGGATGTCTTCTCAGAGTGTGATTTCGAGACTTCGATATTTTAGTTCCGGCATAGGAAAGGCATTTGGGTTAGTAATGGTTCGGTTGGGGTTGATAAAGTAGTAAGACTGGGTGTCTTCAAGTGAGATGGGATATGCACCTGTGACGTGTAGTCATCGTCATTGATCGAATGGAATGTGTTAAGTTTGGCGGTGCTATGGTTTCTTTGGTTGTGCGGGGTCAGAGTATTGAGAAGTATTATTGAAGAATACGGTTGGCAGAGATCGTGAGGTGCGGTGGTTCAGTACTGTATACGTGTTGATAACGAAGGTAGCTAGAGAAAGATGATCTTCAAAGAGTGTGAAGTCATGGTGATCTGCTCGATTGAGAGCTATAGAGAATGGTCCTGAAGTGAGGCTAGGTGGTGGTTACATTTCTAGGAGGCCAGGTGTAAGAAGCAGAAGTCGAACAGTCACAAAGTGGGGGAGCGGCAACATAGCTTGGAATGTGAAGATATTGCCGCGCATCTAATGGATGTCCATGAGGAGCGGACAGACTAATAAAGTTGGTAAATGAAGTAGGGCGTAGGATGGGGTATTGAAGTCAGAGAGAGCATGCATTTCAGCATCATTGGAAGGTGTCAACGGGTGATTTCCACAGGTGGGTTATCTTCTGTGAATAGGTTAGCGATGGCGGGGTTGGCAGGTCTTGGTGAGGGGTTTTAGTGGCTATTCGGTAGGAGGCGGAATGTGTGAATGATGCTAGAGAATTTGAATATTTAGGAAGTGATAGCAAAAGGATCTGGATGGGGTCTTGGGAGCCTCATGGGTGTTTAGGATGGTTGTCGGATGCATTTTGGACTTAGAAGAACTACTGAATCTGTTCTTCTTGTTTCTTTATTCGCGATCGTGATCGCGTAGAGTTATTGCTAGCAAGTGAGTCTTTGTTCTTCGCATTTGTGACGAGATGGATGCGTTCGCAAAACCTTGGGCGTTTGTTCATTACGAACGCGAGTGATGAGACGTGTTCGCGTAGAAGGAAGGGAGGGCCTGGGAATGTCACACGTTTGTTCCTCGCGATCGCTTGGCTAGGTCCGCGATCACGTAGCTTTTGGGTGTCTGGCATCGTGTTCGTGACGAATTTGTCGCGTTCTTGTAAGAGGATTGAGAAGCTTGTGAACTTTGTTCTTTTCGATCGCGAAGAATTTTATGCAATCATGAAGGGATTTACCCGATCGCGAAAGGTACACACCTAGGTAGAATGTTTAAAACTCCATTTCGAGGGTTTAGTTATTATATCACATTTTTGAGTTAGAGAGCTCAGTTTTGGAGGAGATTTTCAATATTTGGACCGAGGTAAGTATTTTGACTCATTTTTTTAAAAATTATTTCATGATTCCATCTTTGTTTTTAGCATTTAATTGGTGAATTAAAGTGAAGAAACATGGATTTTGGTAAAACCATCCTAAAGTGAAAATGGAGGATTTGAAGGTCGAATCGAGGTCGGAATTGGTGTGGTTGGACTCGTAATTGAACGACTGTTCAAAATTTATGAGTTTGACCGGGTTCCAAGGTGCGGACCCATAATTGACTTTTTTATTTTTATAAAGATCGAAAATTTATTGTTTGAAGTTGTTTCCTACGACGTTATTTGATGATATTAAGTTGTCTGTGAATAGATTTGAGTTGTTCGGAGGCTGATTCGCGTGTGAAAGGCTTGTTAGAGTATTGATTTGCGCGTTTTGAGGTAAGTAACATTCATAATCTTTGAGTTGAGAGTAATTATTCCTAGGAACCCTATTATTATGATGAGTTGGGGTGACACACATACTAGGTGACGGGCGTGTGGGCGTGCACCAAAAAAGTCTTTATCCGGATTGGTTTTTGTTTGTATTTCCATCATGTCCTATTTTATCCATATTTCTCATACTTGTTAGATTAATTGAGCTATGATTCATGTTAGAAATCATATTTTGTCTATGTGGTCATTTGATTAAGAAAATATGAGGCTATTTTTGTTGTTTTGGATTATCTGATTTAAGTGTAATTATACACTCAGTCATATTTCTTTATTCGCATATCATATCTCAGTCTATGTTCATCATTCATTATTACACATTATGTTATAATTGTTTTTCATATAAAGTGTTGTTGGGTTGAGTGATACGATATTGTGAGCCCTTGAGACTTGAGAGGTTGATGAGTGAGGTGGGCCTTAGAGGTATTGAGAGTGTTATTGTGGATCGGGCTACACACCACAACATGCCATTGATGTTGGGCATATTCTTAATGTTACTTTACTCATTTTTAACTGCCTTTTGGTGCTATGTGATCTTTAAAAATGCCCAACATGTGTTAATTATTGGTTTCATGATTCATTGAATTGTATGTGATAATTTAGGATGTTTGGCGTGCAAAAATATGAAGAAAAGATGCTCCTCTATAGGAGAAGAGGTGGATGTATCGCATCCAACCTAGGAAAAAGGGTATTTGGTTCATCCATGGAAGTGAAGTTGGGAGAAGGCATCCACCTTAGCATCCGCAGAAGTTCAAGCTGAGGCGGACGTGGAGAATCCACCTCAACATTAATCCCTGAAGCTGATTCGGAATAGGAAAAGGAAAAATTTGGCCCATGACTTCTTTACGCAATATATAACCAATAACGCCTCTTTTAGGTCATAAAAGACACGGGGAAACGGAGAAAAGTCACTACAGAGTTTGGAAACCACATAGTTTGTCTTGAGTTCTTACTTTTTCCTTCTTTTATTGATTTGTATTTATTCTTGGGAATTATTTGAGATTGCTACCATGACTATGAATAGGTAAACTCACTCGTTATAGGGTTATGATTTTACATGATAGTTGATTTCGAATATTGATTTGACGAGTTAATTTATCACATTGGGTTGTTTATTCATATCTTGAGTTTAATTATTTTACTCCCTAGCTAACAATGAAATATTGTATATGAATATTGAGTTGAATTGAAAGAGGTAATTCTTGATTGCAATAGGATTGAATAGAGCGCAATCTTGAACCTAGTCATTGGGAAATTGATTTGCGAATACAGATAGAAATATACCTATTTTCCGTGCTTAGCCATTGTGCAGGAAATTGCAATGCGTTCTTTTTATCTCTATCTCATAGGAGAATAGGGGTTAGAGTAAATTGAATATGCGATTAGAAGTTGTTGAATTTCTACAAATATTATTGTCCTTGCAGGTTAATAACCCAGATAAATTAATAAGTCGAATTGATTGACAAATTCAATAGGATTGTTAGCCTGCCATAAACTTGGAATATTATTTCTCATTGTATTAACCCTTCGTGTTAAGTATGATAATTAATTAGTTTTTATTTTAATCAAAGCTCCAATTAGTAGAATCATTAAACAAAAATCACCTTGACATTGTTCTTGACTCGATAAGTTATAATTTTCTTGATTTAGTTGATAATTGATGGCTAGTAATCATGGGAACGGTACTCTACTCACTCTTTATTACTTGATTGACCGCGTATAATTGCGTTTGCAATTTAAGGAAACATGTTTTTGGCCCTGTTGCCAGGGACTTAAAGGCCAAATTTGTGTTCTAAATGTTGATGGGTTGAGAGATTTGATCTTTGAGGAGGTCACAACTCATGCTATCCCATTCACCCATTGTCATGAAGATGTATCGTGACTTGAAACATAAGACATATTGTTGCTTATGTCTCTCGGTGTCACGACCCCAAATCCATAAGGTCGTGATGGCGCCGCACATCATTGTCGGGCAAGCCAATCATTAATTAATTAAAACAATTCCTGTTTTAGCATTTATGAAAATCATTACCTTTCACTTATTACATAATAACTAAATAAAATCCGTCAAGTAAATAAAATGGTTTAAATGTTGCCCGTTTAGCAAATATATCCCAAACACATCCCAGAACCCGGTGTCACAAGTACATGAGCAATTTCTAAGAATTTATACAATCATCACAAAGCCCGTCCGAAATACAAATTGGACAAGGAAATTTAAAATGAAAATAAATACAGTATGAGGGAGACTCCGTCTGCTGCGGATCACCTCCAGATGGTGGAGTTCGCTTAAGTCTCCAAACCAGCCATGTCACTATGAAAGTACATGTGCAATAAAAGTGCACAACAAGTGTAGCATGAGTACAAAAACAACGTGTACTCAGTAAGTCACCCGCCTAACCTCAGAGAGGTAGTGACGAGAGGTCGAATTACACACTCACTAAGGTCCAGCAAATTAATTTAACAGCATATGAAAATCAAAGAAAATACTGGAAGTAAACAAACAGTTAAGACTTCCTCATTTTCCCCCAAATATTTTAAATAAATAATTTCCTATTTGTTTTCCCCCAAATATGTTATCACTTTAAAACTCCATGAAAAACACTTAATAATTTAGCATGCGCATACGGGATAAGGACAACTGGCCTGAGCCGTCATAATAATCGACTCTGTGCACTGCCGAGGATCGAATGGCCCGTACCATAAATGCACCTCTCAATAAAATAATCATGTCTATGCACTGCCGAGGGTCGAACGGCCCGAACCATAAGCGCATCTCTCAATAAAATAATCATGCCTATGCACTGACGAGGGTCGAACGACCCGAACCATAAGTGCATTTCAAATCCGCCGTGGCGTACACCTGCTCCCATGAGAGTGGGGGAAATAATACTCCGCTCACGGAATGTAAATTGCGAAGCGGTCACATGCAGTCATGCATAATTAACAGTCGAGCCGAATACGCCGGGAAAACAAGTACCCAAGTAAATGACAGATTTCTCTTTAAAAAAAAACCACATAATAGTATTTAAATTCGTACCCAACTGTAGAGTTAACAAATCATTGAATATCTCATCTTGACTAGAATCATCACCTTATTACCAACTTGAATTGTGGTATTTGTTCTTTAATATAAACTTTACATAACCGTATCGCACTGATCCCTGATCCGAAAATCTCGTCTCACACAGCATGAACTACTCAGACAACAAATCACCCAAACATGACCAACAGCCTCACATGATATCACATCGCACCAATAGGCCATAACTCGAACATGATAATAAGAAACGACTTAGAAAGGGACTATTCAACTCACGCAACTGAGATGAACTTTTCTTAGAATAAGAAATAAACATAGGAACCTTACTCATCATCACACTATTGCCGCGTGCAACCCGATCCAAATAACATACCCGTGGCGGCGTGGCACCCGATCCCATCATAAAACTCACATAAGGAAATATACACAGAGCTGAATTGCTTGCTATTACACATTACCAAATATCGGTCACAAGCACACTAAGTGCATAATCCCATCCTGGGGAGACTGATAAAGCCATATGCTTGCAAAACTCAAGCACAACTGAGGTGCGATATACATATATACTTTGGATCTCAAGAGCTGTCCTGCTCACATAACATCCCCACTATGCGGGACCTCAACACATAGGAAATTATCAAGCTGTTTCACAACTCTTATGGCACAATCATAATATTACCTGAATTTGACGAAGACGGAACAACACCTGATATCCCAACACCCCTCCTTGAGGAGCGCTATACTGAAATGAACATATCTGCCTCACATGAAGCCCATAATCATATTTAAATCCATCCACAAACATCGAGTCTACCTTGCTCGCACCAAACTAAGTTGATACCTTTACCTGGGTCCATATTAACCCACTTTCTCTCATAATACACGAGAACAACCATCATAGCCGGGACAAACACTCCACAGTCCACAACCCAATGAACTAAACGCCTTTCAGGAATAATTTCTCAAATAAACAATATTGCACTTCTTTATACTCAGTCCAAATCTTCAATCTATTAAGTGACTACATGACACACTTGTACAGTATTCTCGTGGTTACACTCCCACGACTTTCCACACCAGCTAACAAATATGCACATCTGTATCACCGACCACACTAATACTGCACAACACATCAAGAACCAATGACCAGGGTACAAAGCCTCTTTCACCAATATCGATCTCAGGTGACACTGAATATAACATCAGCTTACTCTAAACTTTCAAATCAGTTTTCCTTTATCATCCGAGCTCATGACATCCTTGTCAACACCGAATCACAAATTTCGACTCTCACCCCCAGTTACATAATACTTACCGCAGCTAACATGCCAATATGAGGTAGCACAAGACTTCCATCATAACTTCTGAACCACCAATAGGGTGAATACTTCATCATATAGAAACCTTTTACTCTATTCAACTAAAGAGATCCATCACAACACTCGAGTGAATTCCCACAATCACCCAACATGCAAATCCTTAAGTAGTAGTCTATACCACCATAACCCTTCCGGGATCTGCCTACACCTGACAGGCCATAACACTCAAATGCTCCCACATGAAATCCATTACGACGCCTGACAAGACCCGCACAAACCGGCACGAACCACATGGATAACTTTATCACATCGAAGGAACCGATCACTGCCTCAAATGTGCCATTTCAACCATGGCTAATCAATCTATCTTCTTATATCATCTTCAATTGCCTCGGGAATAATAGCAACTTCCTTAACTCATAGAAAACTCAACCCTCACTCATCCCGAGTGACCTTGATTCACAAGACTATGTTGCCTAAATCCCGCAACCCGTCTCATACCCGCCTGATAACCTTTCTACAATCCTGAGTTTATTTCTCTCACTCCTCCAATACTATCTGGCATACTGAAACATATTATAGAACATTTTAACCATCTTTATTTTCCTCAGAAATTACTCTGCAAAAGCTCGATTCTCGATCATACTGCTGCCAGAAACCCTTTAAATATCGCGTTCTTAACTTTTGAATTCACCAGCACCGCAATTGAGAGTCACACACTCTGACTGGTCCCGAATACAGTCAACTCCAAGGCTCTCCTAGCACATGAACACCCCTTTCAATGAAACACGTGACTGAGTCACTACCCTAGCAACTCACCTAAGCCTTAAGAAAAATTTTGAAACTTCCATAGCCTAACCCTGATCCGACAGGGCCAAATTTTGCACACATTCATCAAATCCCACGCACAATCACCATTTTACTCCGTTCCCTTAGCTGTAATAACTTGCCAACACGCCGACAATCCGCAACCCTATGATAACACAATCCTGCAACCCAATTGCAGATGGTGGGACTCCCCCACTTAGCCCTAAGCTACTCTTTGCACCTATATAGACCCTGCCGAGATCCTTTCTCCTTTGATAACACAATCTTTCTCAACCAATCCATCCAATTCTTCCAAATTCTCTTGCTAGCACTCACTAAATACTCAAGTTCTCTAGCATCATTCACACATTCTGCCTCCTACCGAATGGCCACTAGAACCCCTCACAGATTCCAACCATGCCACCGCTAACCTATTAACAGGAGATAACCCACCTATAGAAATCACCAACTGACACCTTCCAATGACGCGGTATTGCACACCCTCTAAACCATCAATATTCCGGCCTAAGCCTGTTCCAATTCTCCAACTTTACTTGTCCGTCCGCTCCTCATGGACATCCATTAAATGCTCGAGTATATCTTCAAATTCCAAGTTATGCTGCCGCTTTCCCACTTTGCGACTGCTCGACTTCCGCTTCTTATAGCTGGCCTCCTAGAAATGGAACCCCCGCCTAGCCTCACTTCAGGATCATTCTCTGGAGCTCTGAAACCAGCAGATCAGCATGACTTCAAGCTCTTCAAAGATCATCTTTCTGTAACTTCCTTCATTATCAACACTTATCCGGTACTGAACCACCGCACCTCACGGTCTCTGCCGACCGCATTCTTCAATATTTCTTCTCAATACTCTGACGCCCACGCAATCGAAGAAACCATAGCACCGACAAACTTAACACATTCCATTCGATCAATGATGACGACTTCATGTCATAGGTGCATATCCAACATCACTTGAAGACCCCAAGTCTTACTACTTTATCAACCCCTACTGGACCACTCATAATCCAAATTCCTTTCCTCTGCCGGAATAATATACCGAAATCTCGAAATCACACTCTGATAAGACCTCCCTTCACACCCCAACATACGGGTAAACATTCTATCATCATATCGGCATCGCGCGATAACCAATCGCAAGCATCATCACTACCTGAGCATAGCCTTAAGGCTCTCAGAAACACATCTACTGAGCTGAAACAACACATTGGCCTTCCACAGGACAATGACAATAGCCTCAATCAACTTCGCAGAGAGAAACATCCCGCACCGCACCCATGGCACCAATTCAATTCCTCAAATTCCTGATTCATAGCAAGCGTTTCGCGACATGTATTGAGTAGGAATAAACATAGGCATAAGCTTCAAAGGAATCAAATCGCACAATGAGGAATCAAGAAGGGAATTACTCCTAATAGCCCTGTAGCCTCTCGAAGATAAGTAGAAACGTCTCCGTACCGATCCAAAAGACTCTACTAGACTTGCTCATGACTCGTGAGACCAATGGGAACAGAGCGCTCTGATACCATGTTGTCACGACCCAAAATCCATAAGGTTGTGATGGTGTCAGACATCATTGTCGGGCAAGCCAATCATTAATTAATTGAAATAATTTCCTGTTTTAGCATTTATGAAAATCATTACCTTTCACTTATTACATAATAACTAAATAAAATCCGTCAATTAAATACAATGGTTTAAATGTTCCCTGTTTAGCAAATATATCCCAAACACATCCCATAACCCGGTGTCACAAGTACATGGGCAAATTCTAAGAATTTATACAATCATCACAAAGCCTGTCTGAAATACAAATTGGACAAGGAAATTTAAAATGAAAATAAATACAGTATGAGGGAGACTCCGTCCGCTGCGGATCACTTCCAGATGGTGCAGCTCGCTTAAGTCTCCAAACCAGCCAAATCACTATGAAAGTACCTGTGCAATAAAAATGCAAAGCAAGTGTAGCATGAGCACAAAAACAACGTGTACTCAGTAAGTCGCCTGCCTAACCTCAGAGAGATAGTGACGAGAGGTCGAATTAGACACTCACTAAGGTCCAACAAATTAATTTAACAACATATGATGAACACGGTAGGCATGTAAAGGTAGTAAAGCAGCAGTATATGTAAGGCACTAAAATCCTAGAAAATACTGGAAGTAAACAAACAGTTTGCACTTCCTCATTTTCCCCCAAATATTTTAAATAAATAATTTCCTCTTTGTTTTCCCCCAAATATCTTATCACTTTAAAAACCCGTGAAAAACATTTAACAATTTAGCATGCACATACGGGATAAGGACAATCGACCTGAGCCGTCATAATAATCAACTCTGTGCACTTCAAAGGATCGAACGGCCCGTACCATAAGTGCACCTCTCAATAAAATAATCATGTCTATGCACTGCCGAGGTACGGATGACCCGACCATAAGTGCATCTCTCAATAAAATAATCATGCCTATGCAATGTCGAGGGTCGAACGACCCGAATCATACGTGCATTTTAAATCCGCCGTGGCGTACCACCCGCTCCTATGAGAGTGGGGGAAATAACACTCCGCTCGCAGAATGTAAATCGTGAAGCGGTTACATGTATTTATGCACAATCAACAGTCCACTCCGAATACGTCAGGAAAACAAGTACCCAAGTAAATGACATATTTCTCTTTAAAAGAAAACCACATAATAGTATTTAAATTTGTACCCAACTGCAGAGTTAACAAATCATTGAATATCTCATCTTGACTAGAATCATCACCTCATTACGAACCTGAATAGTGGTATTTGTTCTTTAATATACACTTTACATAACCGTATCACAATGATCCCTTTTCCAAAAATCTCGTCTCACCCAGTATGAACTGCTAAAACAACAAATCACCCAAACATGACCAACATCCTCACGTGATACCACATCGTGCCAAAAGGCCATAACTCGAACATGATAATAAGAAACGACTCAGGAAGGGGCTATTAACCTCACGCAACTGATATGAACTTTTCTCATAATAAGAAAATAAACATAGGAACCTTACTCATCATCACACTGTTGCGGCGTGCAACCCGATCCAAATAACATACCTGTGGCGGCGTGTCACCCTATCCTATCATAAAACTCACATAAGGAAATATACACGGAGTTGAATTGCTCGCTATTACACATTACCGAATATCGGTCACAAGCACGCTAAGTGAATAATACCATCCTGGGGAGACTGATAATGCCATATGCTTGCAAAACTCAAGCACAACTGAGGTGCGATATACATATATAATCTGGATCTCAAGAGCTGACCTGCTCACATAACATCCCCACTACGCGGGACCTCAACACATAGGAAATTATCAAGCCGTTTCACAACTCTTATGGCACAATCATAATATTACCTGAATTTGACGAAGAAGGAACAACACCTGATATCCCAACACCCCTCCTTGAGGAGCGCTTAACTGAAATGAACATATATGCCTCACATATAGCCACATAATCATATTTAAATCCATCCACAAACATCGAGTCTACCTTGTATCAAACTAAGCTGATAGCTTTACCTAGGTCCACATTAACCCACTTTCTCTCATAATACGCGAGAACAACCATCATAGCTGGTAAAAACACCCACAATCCACAACCAAATGAACTGAACGCCTTTCAAGCCTAATTTCTCAAATAAACACTATTTCACTTCTTTATACTCAGTCCAAATCTTCAATCCATTAAGTGACTACATGACACATTTGTACAGTATTCTCGTGGTTACGCTCCCACGACTTTCCGTACCAGGTAACAAATCTACACATCCGCATCACCGACCACCCTAATACTGCACAACACATCAAGAACCAGTGACTAGGGTACAAAGCCTCTTTCACCAATATCGATCTCAGGTGACACTGAAGATAACATCAGCTTACTCTAAACTTTCAAATCAGTTTCCTTGCTCATCCGAGCTCATGACATGCTTGTCAACACGGAATCACAAATCTCGACTCTCACCCTCAGTTACTTACTGCTTACCGCACCTAACATGCCAATATGAGGTAGCGCAAGACTTCCATCATAACTTCTGAACCACCAATAGGGTGAACACTTCATCATACAGAAACCTTTTACTCTATTAAATTCAAGAGAACAATCATAATACTCGAGTGAATTCCCACAATCACCCAACATGCAAATCCTTAAGTAGTAGTCTATACCACCATAACCTTTCCGGAGTCCGCCTACACCTGACAGGCCATAACACTCAAATGCTCCTACATGAAATCCATTACGACGACCGACTACACCTGATCACTGCTGCAAATGTGCGATTTCAACCATGGCTAATCAATATATCTTCTTTTAATCATCTTCAATTGCCTCAGGAATAATAGCAACTTCCTTCAACTCATAACAAACTCAACCCTCACTCATTCCGAGTGACCTCGATTCACGAGACTATGCTGCCTAAATCCCGCAACCCGTCTCATACCCTCCTGATAACCTTTTTAAAATCCGGAGTTTATTTCTCTCACTCCTCCAATACTATCCTGCATGCTGAAACATATTGTAGAACATTTAAACATCTTCATTTTCCTCAAAAATTACTCAGCAAAAGCTCGATTCTCGATCATACTGCTGCCTGAAACCCTTTAAACATCGCGTTTTTAACTTTTGAATTCACCAGGACCGCTATTGAGAGTCACCCACTCTGACTGGTCCCGAATACAGTCAACTCCAACTCTCTCCTAGCACATGAACACACCTTTCAATGAAACACGTCACTGAGTCACTACCTTGACAACTTACTTATGCCTTAAGGAAAATTATGAATCTTCCAAAGCCTAACCCTGATCAGACAGGGCCAACTTTTGCACACATTCATCAAATCCCACGCACAATCACCATTTTACTCCTTTCCCTTAGCTGTAATAACTTGCCAACACGCCGATAATCCGCAACACTATGATAGCACAATCCTGCAACCCAAATACAGATGGTGGGTCCCCCACTTAGCCCGAAGCTACTCCTTGCACTACTTTAGACCCTGCCGAGATCCTTTCTCCTTTGATAACACGATCTTGCTAAACCAATCCTTCCAATTCTGCCAAATTCTCTTGCTAGAACTCCCTAAATACTCAAATTCTCTAGCATCATTCACACATTCTGCTTCCTACCAAATGGCCACTAGAACCCCTCACAGAGACCTGCCAACCATGCCACCGCTAACCTATTCACAGGAGATAACCCACTTGTGGAAATCACCAACTGACACCTTCCAATGACGCGGTACTGCACACCCTCTACAACATCAATATCCCATCCTAAGCCTATTCTCATTCTCCAGCTTTACTTATCCGTCCGCTCCTCATGGAAATCCATTAAATGCGCGATAATATCTTCAAATTCCAAACTATGTCGTCGCTTCCCCACTTTGCGACTGCTCGACTTCCACTTCTTACACCTGGCCTCCTAGAAATGGAACCACTACCTAGCCTCACTTCAGGATCATTCTCTGTAGCTCTCAAACAAGCAGGTCACCACGACTTCAAGCTCTCCGAAGATCATCTTTCTCTAACTGACTTCATTGTCAACACTTATCTGGTACTGAACCACCGCACTTCACGGTCCCTGCCGACCGCATTCTTCAATACTTCTTCTCAATACTCTGATCCGACGCAACCGAAGAAACCATAGCACCGACAAATTTAACACATTCCATTCGATCAATGATGACGACTTCACATCACAGGTGCATCTCCCACCTCATTTGAAGACACCAAGTCTTACAACTTTATCAACCCCTACCGGACCATTCATGATTCAAATGCCTTTCCTCTGCCGGAACTAATATACTGAAATCTCTAAATCACACTCTGAGAAGACCTCCCTTCAAACCATTTATCACCCCCAACATACGAGCAAGCATTTTATCATCATATCGACATCGCACGATAACCAATCGCAAGCATCATCACTACCTGAGCATAGCCTTAAGGCTCTCAAAAACACAGCTACTGAGGTGAAACAACATATTATCCTTCCACAGGGCAACGACAATAGCCTCAATCAACTTGGCAGGGAGTAACATCCCGCACCGCACCCATGGCACCATTTGAATTCCTCAAATTCTTGATTCATAGCAAGCGTTTTGCGACACGTAAGATTGAGTAGGAATAAACATAGGCATAAGCTTCAAAGGAATCAAATCGCACAATGAGGAATCAAGAAGGGAAGTACTCCTAATAGCCCTGTAGCCTCTCGAAGATAAGTACAGACGTCTCCGTACCGATCCGCAAGACTCTAGTAGACTTGCTCATGACTCGTGAGACCTATGGGAACCTAGCGCTGATACCATGTTGCCACGACCCAAAATCCATAAGGTCGTGATGGCGCCGGACATCATTGTCGGGCGAGACAATCATTAATTAATTGAAACAATTTACTGTTTTAGCATTCATGAAAATCATTACCTTTCACTTAATACATAATAACTAAATAAAATCCGTCAAGTAAATACAATGGTTTAAACGTTCCATGTTTAGCAAATATATCCCAAACTCATCCCATAACCCGGTGTCACAAGTACATGAGCAATTTCTAAGAATTTATACAATCATCACAAAGCCTGTCTGAAATACAAATTGGCAAGGAAATTTAAAATGAAAATAAATACAGTATGAGGGAGACTCCGTCCGCTGCGGATCACCTCCAGATGGTGCAGCTCGCTTAAGTCTCCAAACCAGCCATGTCACTATGAAAGTACATGTGCAATAAAAATGCACAACACGTGTAGCATGAGTACAAAACTACGTGTACTCAGTAAGTCGCATGCCTAACCTCAGAGAGGTAGTGACAAGAGGTCGAATTAGACACTCACTAAGGTCCAACAAATTAAATTAACAACATATGATGAACGCGGTAGGCATGTAAAGGTAGTAAAGTAGAAGTATATGTTGTGCACTAAAATCCAAGAAAATACTAGAAGTAAACAAACAGTTAGCACTTCCTCATTTTCCCTCAAATATTTTAAATAAATAATTTCCTCTTTGTTTTCCCCCAAATATCTTATCACTTTTAAAATCCGTGAAAAACATTTAACAATTTAGCATGCGCATACGGGATAAGGAAACCGGCCTGAGACGTCATAATAATCAACTCTGTGCACTGCCGAGGATCGAACGGCCCGTACCATAAGTGCAACTCTCAATAAGATAATCATGTCTATGCACTGCCGAGGGTCGAACGACTCGAACCATAAGTGCACCTCTCAATCAAATAATCATATCTATGCACTGCCGAGGGTCGAATGGCCCGAACCATAAGTGTATTTTAAATCCGCCGTGGCATACGGCCCGCTCCCATGAGGGTGGAGGAAATAACACTCCGCTTGCGGAATGTAAATCGCGAAGCGGTCACATGCAATCATGCACAATCAACAGTCCACCCCGAATACGTCGGGAAAACAAGTACCCAAGTAAATGATAGATTTTTCTTTAAAAGAAAACCACATATTAGTATTTAAACCCCTTTTTCGAAGTTCACTTGCCAAGTTTTTATAATGTTTAATAATACAACCTTATCCGGAAATGCAATTGCCCGCGAAGGAAATCAATTCTCTTTTTAGATGATTAAGAAAATAAACTCTAATCTTCCTTAGTCATTTAATTACCATTTCGATTATATTAGCTGTCTAATATTACAGACAAGATCACATGTACAACAGGTAAGATATGCTAGTGGGTCCTAGGCCACCTGGACATGGCATAATAGTAGCTAGGCACAGACTCCCATCACCTCGTGCGTACGTATCCTCCGTAGAAAATAACACATACATAGTTAGTTCACCTAGGGGGATAATTCCCCCTCACAAAGTTAGAAAGGAGACTTACCTAGCTCCGAAATTCCATAACCGGCTTCCAAGCCCTTCCGACGACTCCAGTAGACGCACAACGCCCCAAAACTATCCAAATCATGGAAAACCAATGATAATATACTCTAATATTTACAACAACTCAAAATTATATAATTTTCGAACCCCAATTAGTGAAATGACAAAAATGCCCTCGGGCCCACGTTCCCGGAATCCGAAATTTCTCGAAGATGTATTCTACCCATAGCCTTATTAACTCAAATATACAATTATTCTACATTCCATGCTAAAATTCGTGGCTAAAAATGCAAATTACTATTTCTAGGTTTTCTTCAATATTTTCCAAATTTTCCACAATTTTCATGTATAATTCCATGCAATAACCTTGTATTTAACTTAGAAACATGAAGGAGTTACTTACCTTGACATTGATGATGAATTTTCCTCTTGAATCCCTCCTAAAATCGTCTAAGCCATGAGAAAAATGAGAGAAATGACCAACAATCTCGGTTTTAAAACATTCTGCCAAGCCTCATTTCCGCACCTACGATCCTACTTCTGCACCTGCGCTCCCGCAGGTGCGACCAATCTCCTGCACCTTCGGCTTCCTTAGCTCCAGCCCAAAATCGCACCTATGCCCTATTGTCCGCACCAGCGGCTAAAGCCTCACAGGTGCGGTCGCACCAGACACCAACAACTTCATCTTTTCTCAACTTCAAATATTGATCCGTTAACCACCCGAAATCCACCTGAGGCCCCTGGGACCCCTTCCAATTGTACCAACCTGTTCTAAAACATATTGCGAACTTGCTTGAGGCCTTAAATCACATCAAGAAATATCGAAACCACGAATCGCACCCAAATCCCAACTTTATCAACTTAAAAATTTATAACTTCTACATCCGATGCCGAAACCTATCAAATCACGTCCGATTGACCTCAAATTTTGCACACAAGTCATATTCGACATTACGGACCTGGCCCAACTTCCGGAATCGCATTCTGACCCCGATATAAAAATTTCCACTTTCGTTCGGATTTCTCCAAAAACCTTCAAATTCCTATCTTTAGCCAAATGACTTCACAATGACCTACAGATATCCAAATTCACTTCTGATCGTGCTCCCAACTCCAGAATCACCATACGAAGCTATTCCCAGACTCGGAATCCCAAACGGATATCAACATCACTGAATGCTCTTTAAGCCAAACTTAGGAAATTTCTTCAAAAATACTGACTTCCACAATATGCATTGAAACGCTCCCGGGTTATCCAAAGCCCGATCCGGACATATGACCAAGTCCGAAATCATACCCATGGACCATCTTATTATTACCGTGATCATCCGGCCCGTTCAGGTCAGTCTTAGTTTCCACAGCCATGCTATCGGATGGATGTTTTCAACTATGGTGTTTATGGGCATATCAGGAGGACCTATTTGAGATTAATGTATGTTCCACCATAGCATCAAAGTTCTCGTGCCATGGTTCCGACACTAGTTGCTGCACTACCTGCTCAGCCAACCAAAGTTAGTATCCAGACTACTAGAGATGGAGAACATGCCATTAAAGGTGGAGGCCCGCCAGCTAGAGGCCATCCCAGGGATATGGTTCAGAGTGATGGGGACCAACCCCGGTGTTATGCTTTTCCAGTAACACCTGAGGCTGAGTCATCTGATGCTGTTATTACAGGTACTGTTTTAGTTTGCAGTAGAGATGCTTCAGTTCTACTTGATCCAGAGTCTACTTACTTCTATTTGTCATCTTATTTTGCTTCATATTTGGTTGTGCCTCGTGATTATTTAAGTGCCCATGTATATGTGTCCACACCTGTGGGAGATGCCATTATTGTAGATGATGTATATTTTTCGTGTTTGGTCATTATTGGGAGTCTTGAGACAAGTGTAGATCTTCTACTCCTTGATATTGTTGATTTTTTTGATATTATATTGGGTATGGATTGACTGTCACCTTATCATGCTATATTGGACTGTCACGCTAAGAAAATGATGCTAGCCTTGCCGGGGTTGCCTTGATTGGAGCCTGGACATTCTACCAGCATGGTTATCTCTTATATGAAGGCTCGACATATGGTCGAGAAGGGATGTTTCGATTATTTAGCTTATAATCGTAATTCTAGTGCGAAGATTCATTCTATGGATTCTGTGCCTGTTGTTCGTGAGTTCCCATAGGTATTTCTTGCAAACCTGATGGGGATGCCACCCGAAAGAGATATTGACTTCTGTATTGATTTGGCTCCAGGAACTCAACCCATTCACATTCCGCCATACCGTATGGCCCCACTAAAGTTAAAGGAATTGAAGTATTTGCTTGATAAGGGCTTCATTAGACATACTGTCTCGCCTTGTCGAGGATTGATGATTTATTTGACTAGCTTCAGGGTGCCAAGGTGTTTATAAAGATTGATTTGACATCTGGCTACCTGTCACACCCCAAAATTGAGGGACGAGACCGGCGCCTAACCGAATGAACCCGGTCAAGCGAACCTGATTTGCCTTTCCTATCCCACACGTTACCCCGTGATTTCAATATACATTATTCATGTGAAATAGCCGTTTATAACTTAAGCATAAACTTACAACATGAATTCATTTCTACTTTTTATCACTACCAACATAAGAAACCAAATACTTGAAAAATACATACAACATTTACCAATGTGGATCACGATTCCGAACCGTACCCTTACTTACCCAAAATACATATGTACACTACCCACATTGTGTCTACGGAGCCTATACGAATACTAGAAACATAACATTAGATGCCGGCGTCAAGGCCCCGACTATACCTTACAATACACAATAAACTCAAAAGAAGGTGGCATGAACCACACATGTCCCCGAGAGGAACTGGGGCTCACCAATGCAGCTGATGGAACGGAGAGGAGGCACCACAGTCGGTGGGCTGAATTACCTACTATCGAACCACCTACAATCATCATAAGAATGTAGCGCCCGCGACAAAAGGGACGTTAGTACATTTGAATTGTACTGGTATGTATGAAAAAACTTTACTCTAAGTAAGATCAGAAATGCATATATAAGAGACAATAAAAGAATCAGCAAGCATTGCACATGAACAAAAACAATCAAAATCACAAGTTCCACAGATTCCCTTTTTTTTTCCTTTTCCATCAACACCATATTCACAGAGAATTTAATCGTAAGGACACAATCTCAGTACAACCAATCACCCATATGATATCTAGTCACAACAGATCATTGCCCAAACCACAAGTCAAAATAAGACATTTCCACAATCAGTGTAGTATGACTGAATCAACCACAATTCCTGTTTATCATGTCATTTCACAGCTCTTAGCACTAATAATATTCACATACGTGAGTTCGCTACCAATCATTCATACCGGTACATTAGGGTACTTAACCAACCTTACACATGGGAAAAAATTCACACCTAAATCACCTTTCCACAATTTCGAATAGTAATTACATAAATTTCAGCTAGACAGTCAGAGAGTAGGGCATCATGCCTCAACATATTTTGAACACCCAATCTTCACATACTCAGAAAATTAACACGGAACAAATCAAACAATACACACCCAACAGATAGTATTAGAACCAATCAATCAATGCACGTGGAAAGAAGCAACCACAATCAAACAAGTTTCACAATCTCTCCTTTTTCCCTTTCAACATCATCATATTCAAGAACTCATAGTTTTTCATTTTAGTAGTGATATCGATCACATTTCCTCCTTATTACCTCGACCACCCTTATTACCTCGGCCACCCTTATTACCTCACACCTCATGAAGTTTATTGCTTTGTGTATGGGCGCGCAACCCGATCCCTCCTGACAATCATATTTCATAACAGCAACCACAAACAATTACTTCACAAGACTTATCCTTTCAAGGAATACAATTTCATATTAACAGCTGATTTAATTGGGCCCAAGGCCCCATAACATTTATCAAGTGGAAAATTTCATGAACACGGTACTGCCATATTTTCTCATTTCAGTTACATTATTTCACAATACTCCTTTCATTATTTTCCACGTATGGCTTTCAACTATTTCACACATTCCCACATTTGAGCACAATCACCTTTTTTACAATTTCATACAACACAATAGCATGAAAATCAACTAGGAAGAATCAAAGAATAAAGTCTCACATCTTAGCACGTTTGAACAGACAAATCACACATTTCCAAATAAGGTGCACATGCCACAAATTCGAACCCAACAAGAGGATTCTACGAAGGTTAAAGTTATCCATACATACCTCAAAAAGCTTTTCCTTAGGTTTATACAACACACCAACACCTCTAGCCATAAAACTCTATAAGGAGATAGCAGAAATTGATTAATAATTAGGAAGATTACCCATGGTATAACCCTCTTATGAATTTCATCAAACACCTAGCATGTGAAGTAGACTACAAGATTTAGAAATGGCAATCTCTTCTTCCTTCACCCAATTTTTAGCATGAACTACCCAAATTAGTTCTTTGATAATACATCCTACAACTTAGTCCCACATGCATGGCCTATTTCTAACCCCCACCACATATTTGAACCCTTAACCTCTTGAATGAAATTTTGGAAGTAGGACTTACCCGGATGGAGGACAATCTAAGGTCATCTCCTTGATTCTTGAAGGCTTGTTATGAAGTTGGGCCCCTTCTTTCTCTCTCTATATGCTCTCATGTCTCTCTAAAATCAGTAGAAAATGACCCCAAATGAAGCCCCTAAACCTATTTATGAAAATGGGTTGGGTTATAAAAATAGGAAAAATAAACATCCGGAACAGGGTCTGCGATCGCATAATGGATCGCAGAACAAACATGCGGGTCGCATAGTGGATCGCAAAATAGCTGCCCAAAACTGGGCAACACTGGCCCAGTCTGCGACCTCATCTGCGATCGCAAAGTCAACATGCGACATGAAATGCGATCGCAGATTTGACACAGGATCGCATTTTTCTAGCCTTCGGTAATTTGACCATAACTTTGTTTAGAAATGTCCAAATGACGAACAGTCTGAAGTGTTGGAAACTACACTCAAAGTGTGGACTAGTGCAAGTACCTTTAGAATTTTAGCTTATTATGAAGTTTTCCCAATTGGCTTGGACTTAGGCCTCTCCTTGGACCCTACCTTACTTATTATATGACTAATAAACTTATTAACCACATCCAATTCATTTACATCATATTTAAAGCACATAAAATATTATAATTAGTCTACCTGACACCCCGAATCCTATATTGATTAGCAAAATTTTCTGGGGTCTTACATTATCCCCCGCTTAGGATCATTCGTCCTCGAAAGAGAGGTAGAGCCTGACCCAAAAACCTAACATAACATATCTATTTTCTATCCCACCTCAAGTCACTAAATTTTGACTAACTCCCAAATTTTTTCGAAATTTCGGCAGCATCTCTTTTGTAACTAGGCCTATCCACCTGTCAGAGAATCACCCAAAACCATACTAAAAACTCATCAATAACTTGACAAAGCATCACAATGTATATACCCATAACACTAATTCTCAGCATCACAAGAACTACATCATCATAATGACACCTAAACATGGACTGCACATTTTCATATCATAACACCTATAAGGCACTTTTCAAGTCAAAACTAATTGATATACAACCAAGCGAAAACATTTTCCTCTCACGACACTTTCGGCCTTCAAGGTGGCCTCATAGGCTTACAAGCTTTGCCATAGCACACTCATGGAAGCAATCCCAATCCCTAAACTTACCTAACAAGTATAGCAGCTAGACACCTCACATGAGTTCACTATCCGTTAACTTTACCTTTAATGATTTTCACTGTACAATTTATATTCCACCGGACATTAGGATTCATGGTAACAGCAACCACCCACAATTTCATCCCATGGAATCATACCACCAAGAATATCATTTCATAGTAACCAAACAATCATGTGTTCATAATAGTCCCTACCAGCCATTAATGTAATCACAAATGTGTTCATCAATAGGAATATAATTTCATTTCAATCAACAATCCATATGAAGTCAAGCCACAATGATTCTTGCCAATAATGCATCATATAGGATATTACCATGATCATATAATTCAATTAAATCAATTCACACCATTATTTTATCACTACCTTCTTAGACATAAACATATGAAAATACAAAGTACACGAGGAACAGTTACGGGGAACATCATTCTCCTAGGAACCGAATGAGTAGAAAGCAACATAATCTCATCAAATCCGACTGATTTAAGACTTTTGAAAAGGGGACACACTTTGGTTTGAAATCATGGAAATTTAAGCTTGAGCTTTTAAGGAAAATCATTAATTTTGGAACCTATGAGTCAAGCCCTCGTAGCCCTATAAAATCGACAGCAATGGCGAGAAAGTGCTTACAATCATTACGAGCTAGGGTAGAATAAGGCCTCAAAGTGACCATATGAATGACTACGAAAGGGTGAGAATTCTTGATGCACTTATTACAGAAGAGTAACCTAAGTTACCTAGTCACATGGACAAGCATGGTGGGTAGATGATCGTTTAGGAGAAGATCTCACAAGGAGTGCGAGCAACACCTTTTTATCATAACAAAAGGAACATATTCCGAACCTCGATGCCATAAGGAATTAAATTAGATTCACAAGGAGAGCTTATAAAAGTGACCTTTACATTGTAACCACCAGGAAATGTGATAATATAAGGGATTACGAGGACCTTTACGTTTTTGAAAGAAGATCTCCTCTTATAGTCACATTGTTCATAGCTCTAGAATTTTAAAATCCAATTACGTTTAGTAATTCTACTTCACAATAAAGCACTGCAACACACTTCTACACAACTAGTTATTACCAACAAAATTGGGAGACGCTATAAGACTTGGCTGAGAGAAAGGCTTGACATATGAATGTGTTACTAGGGGTATTGTTACATCTGCCCCATTTTCTGGATTTAGCGGAATTGGTACAGAATTTGGGTGGATTAATATTAGTAAAAGAAATTGTAATTGTAGATACTAGGGACACAATTATGCTCTTTCTTCAGTCCTGAAAATATGAACCGAGAAATGGGTCATCAACTAGGGAAAAACCGGGTATGTCAGATGGACTATCAAAAAGGGAACTTGAGGTTTTAGGAGTAAACTCAATAGCTTCACGGCTAGGGGGGGACCACTACAAACATCAAAATCAGTTGGATTCGTAGCAACATGGAGCAATTAATATAAAACGACACTTAAACAAGTATTATGCAATCCATAGGAGGAGCGAGAAATGCTCGTCTTCCTTATAACCAAAAGAAGAACAACCTTCAAGAATAAGATGAGCAACAAGAATAAGTAGCACGATCCAGCTACATGGAGGCTCGACGGACCCTAGCTTCGATGGAGATTTAATAATTTTTAAAAGTAATTGAGCAGACCAATTTAAGAAAATAACTTGTCGGAGAAGAGGAAAAATTCTCGCCAAGCAAATAAAAATTTAGCCGATTCAGACCACTAGGCCAAAATGGAAGCCTCAACAAAGATAGAGCGAGGGCACAACCATAATAGAGGTTATGATGAAACAAAGCAAGATCTTTACCCATATCAATATTCAGATCGAAACAGAAACCCAAAGAAAAGGGTCAAGAAAAGATATCTTTTTATTTTGTGCGCAAATACGATAATGGTTCATCCCTTCATTCGATGAGAAATTCTTCGGATATAGTCCCTTGTTAGAGTTTAGAAAGGCGTGTTGGAAATGGTAATTCTATAGCTACAACTAAATTCAAGGACATGATTATAGATCTCTATATCCTAAAAGATTGCATATAAGAAAATTTGCGGTTTAGTGAATTTCAAGAAATATTGGATCTCGTTCAAAGAGTAGGTGCATGCAATGGTTTGTGACTCAACATTTATTAAGACCATGCCTATTAAAGTTCTTCAATATGGATGTACATATACAACAAGAGTACGTTGGTACCATTTCGTTATACTATAGGGTTTGGTGGTGCAGGGACATCAATAGGGACAAGGGCACTCCCCTCTTAGCGATAAGGTCTACCAACCCCTCCACAACTCAGTATGTTCTCTTAACAAGCCCTTGGGCGATCCCTTCGGAGTCAATGGTGGGATCAATCCCTCCTCGTGGCTTAAAACACGCGGATTATAGTATCATGATTATTCATTTTGAGAGTAAAGCTTGGAGAGAAAGCTAACTCCCTAACTTGAGCTCTATCGCACGATTGGAGTATCAAAGAAAGGTGAAGTTCCTAAATGTCCATGTAGCCCCCTATTTATAGATGTGGTCGACAACACACCGATAATAAGGGATCTACTAGACACGGCTCTGAGACATCCTAGGACACCTTTAAAACCTTAGGCTCTGATACCAAGTTTGTCACGCCCCAAAATCGAGGGACGAGACCGGCGCCTAACCGAATGAACCCGGTCAAGCGAACCTGATTTGCCTTTCCTATCCCAGATGTTACCCCGTGATTTCAATGTACATTATTCATGTGAAATAGCCATTTCTAACTTAAGCATAAACTTACAACTTGAATTCATTTCTACTTTTTATCATTACCAACATATGAAACCAAATACTTGAAAAATACGTACAACATTTACCAATGTGGATCACGATTCCGAACAGTACCCTTACTTACCCAAAATACTTATGTACACTACCCACATTGTGTCTACGGAGCCTCTACGAATACTAGAAACATAACATTACATGCCGGCGACAAGGCCCCGGCTATACCTTATAATACACAATAAACTCAAAAGAAGGTGTCATGAACCACACATGGCCCCGAGAGGAAGTGGGGCTCACCAATGCAGCTGTCGGAATGGAGAGGAGGCACTACGGTCGGTGGGCTGAATTACCTACTATTGAACCACCTACAATCATCATAAGAATGTAGTGCCCCCGACAAAAGGGACGTCAGTACATTTGAATTGTACTGGTATGTATGAACAAACTTTACTCTAAGTAATATCAACAATGCATAGAAAAGAGACAGTAATAGAATTAGCAAGCATTGCACATGAACAGAAACAATCAAAATCACAAGTTCCACGGATTTCCTTTTTTTCCCTTTTCCATCAACACCATATTCACAAAGAATTTCATCGTAAGGACAAAATGTCAGTACAACCAATCACCTATACGATATCAAGTCACAACAGATCATTGCCCAAAACACGAGTCAAAAGAAGACATTTCCACAATCAGTGCGGTACGACTGAATCAACAACAATTCCTGTTTATCATGTCATTGCACATCTCTTAGGACTTAATCATATTTACATACTTGAGTTCGCTACCAATATTTCATACCGACACATTAGGGTACTTAACCAACCTTACACTTGGCAAAACATTCACAAGTATATCACCTTTCCACAATTTCGAATAGTAATTACATAAATTTCAGCTTGACAGTCAGAGAGTAGGGCATCATGCCTCAACATATTTAGAACACCCAATTTGCACATTCAGACAAATAACACGGAACAAATCAAACAATACACAACCAAAAGACAGTATTAGAACCAATCAATCAATGCACGTGGAAAAAAGTAACCACAATCAAACAAGTTTCACAATCTCTCGGCTTTTTCCCTTTCAACATCATAATATTCAAGAACTCATAGCTTTTCATTTCAGTTGTGATATCGATCACATTTCCTCCTTATTACCTCGGCCACCTCTATTACCTTGGCCACCCTTATTACCTCACGCCTCATGAAGCTTATTAGTTTGTATTGCGGCGCGCAACCCGATCCCTCCTGACAATCATATTTTATAACAGCAACCACAAACAATTACTTCACAAGAATTATCCTTTCAAGGAATACAATTTCATATTAGAAAATTTCATGAACAGGGTACTGCCACATTTTCTCAGTTCAGTTACATTATTTCACAATACTCCTTTCATTATTTTCCACGTATGGCTTCCAACTATTTCACACATTCCCACATTTGAGCACATTATCAATCTTTCGTTCATTCTCCCATCAATCACCTTTTTTACAATTTCATACAACACAGTAGCATCACAATAAACCAGAAAGAATCAAAGAATAAAGTCTCACATCTTAGCATGTTTTAACAGACAAATAAAACATTTCCAAATAAGGTGCACATACCACATATTCGAACCCAACAAGAGGATTCTACGAAGGTTAAAGAGCTTTTCCTTACGTTTATACAATACACAAAAACCTCTAGCCATATAAATCTATAAGGAGATAGTAGAAATTTATTAATAATTAGGAAGATTACCCATGGTATGACTCTCTTATGAATTTTATCAAACACCTAGCATGTGAAGTAGACTACAAGGTTTAGAAATGGCAATCTCTTCTTCCTTCACCCACTTTTTAGCATGAACTACCCAAATTAGTTCTTTGATAACACATACTACAACTTAGTCCCACATGCATGGCCTATTTCTAACCCCCACCACATATTTGAACCCTTAACCTCTTGAATGAAATTTTGGAAGTAGGACTTACCCGGATGGAGGACAACCTAAGGTTATCTTCCTTGATTCTTGAAGGCTTGAGCTAGATTTGGGTGATTATGAAGTTGGTCCCCTTCTTTCTATCTCTATATGCTCTCATTTCTCTCTAAAATCAGTAGAAAAATGACCCCAAATGAAGCCCCTAAACCTATTTATGAAAATGGTGTCGGGTTATAAAAATAGGAAAAATAAACCTCCGGAACAGGGTCTGCGATCGCAGAACAAACATGCGGGTCGCATAGTGGATCGCAAAATAGCTGCCCAAAACTGGGCAACACTGGCCCAGTCTGCGACATGATCTGCGATCGCAGAGTCAACATGCGACATGAAATGCGATCGCAGATTTGACACAGGATCGCATTTTTTCAGCCTTTGGTAATTTGACCATAACTTTGTGTAGAAATGTCCAAATGATGAACGGTTTGAAGTGTTGGTAATTAGACTCAAAAAACTTCATTGGATAGGTTATTCATCACATAATACCATATATATAATTAGATATGCTCGTTCAAAGTGTGGACTAGTGCACTTGGCTTGGACCTAGGCCTCTCCTTGGACCCTACCTTACTTATTATATGACTCATACACTTATTCACCACATCTAATTCATTTACATCATATTTAAAGCACATAAAATATTATAATTAGTCTACGTGGCACCCCGAATCCTATATTGCTTAGCAAAATTTATCGGGGTCTTACACTACCATCAGTTGAGGATTAGGGCATCCAATGTACCTAAGACAACTTTTCGGACGCGGTATAGGCACTATGAGTTTCTGCTGATGTCCTTTGGGTTGACCAATGCCCCAACAATATTCATGGATTTGATGAACCGAGTGTTCAAGCCTTATTTCGACTCATTTGTGATTGTGTTTATTGACGACATCTTGATCTACTCTCGCAGTCGAGAGGAGCATGAGCAACACCTTAAGATTATGCTTCACACTCTGAGGGACAACCAGTTGTATGCTAAATTTTTGAAGTGCGAGTTTTTGTTGGATTCAGTCACTTTCTTGGGCAACATTGTACCAGTAGAGGGCATTCATGTAGATCCTAACAAGATTGAGGCAGTCCAGAACTCTCCAAAACCCACTTCAGCTATGGAGATCATGAGTTTCTTGGGATTGGCGGGCTATTACCGTAAACTTGTGGAGGGGTTTTGATCTATAGCAGCCCCCTTGACCAGGTTGAACCAGATGGGTGCCCCATTCAGATGGTTAGACGAGTGTAAGTCGAGCTTTCAGAAGCTCAAGACTACTTTGACTACAACACCGATGTTGGTGTTTCACATAGGTTCAGGATTGTATGCAGTCGATATTGGGGACTCTGATATCGACGTCTCTGAAGCATGCCAAGCCCGACCTCGAGTGGGGTGAAGTAGAAAATGAAGTTTGACTTCGCGGTGCATGCCTCGAGAAAGCGTATCGAGGACTCATCTCAGCATACCTCATGGCAGTATGAAAATCGACGACCGTTATTGAATGGAGGGGAATTCCTAAGGGCCCGTGCTTAGAGTTGACAAGGTCTGGAAGAATAGTACAAGTCCGTACTGAGCCGATATACAGCTGTACCCGTACCATTTCATTTTCATAATTACACATGTACTATGTTGGGACTCCCACATCCTATGTAAAGGGGATCCCTATCATTTTTGTAAGACACATGAACATTCAATACAATAGAACATTCTCTGCTTTTCTTGCTCAAACGTGCTCAACAATTTCTCTATAGATTCATTGCTCTTTACTTATTATTTTCATTTATTGTTCTTCATTTATTACCCATCATTAGCCGTAAAAGGCTATCTCCGAGGCCCCCAATATTATCGTTTCTTCATCGATTGCTCATTATTAATTACCCTAGCTAGACCTTGAGGCCTCGCTGTCCAGCTAGCTCGAGGCTCAGCTCTGTGACAACACCTGTTTGCATATCTTACTTCTTTAATCACACTTAGCACTTACAGTCTAATAACTAGTATTAAGATAAATCACATATTTTTAGAACCAAAAAATCAAGTATAATTGTTAATACCATTTTCAAGGTAAACAGTTTGGCGCACTACGTAGGGCTAAAAATAACAGTGGTTGATTTAGTGCTGGTTTTCTGAAAACGCAAGTTATTCTTCACAGTTTTTCTTGTCCAAGAATCTTTGATTTCAGGTCAAAAATTTCTAACTCAGTAAATGCACATGAGAACAATAGGCTTGAGGCCCATGAAGAGAACAGTGCAGCGACACCAATCATCGGTATACCACCACAAAATCCTGGGGTAGTACCAGCACCACTCCCCGTCAGTGCAGCCCTCGCAATGTTGTGTGTATCGATGTAGGCTCTGGTACTGACGGAAGAGTGCGCGAAGGTGACTAACAAGAATCTCAGAAAGCTCCAGCTCGAGAAGAAAGAGAAGTTCGCCTACAAGTAATTTTTGAGAAGTAACAAGCACAACAAGTGGCTATTACTCAGATACAGAGCCAACAATAAACTCCAAGCACAGCAACACCGGAAACAGCTCCTCGAGTCGAGCTAGTACCAGAAAGATCAAGCAACAACGGGTTGGCAGCGGATCCCGCTATTATGAAGATGCTTGAGGACCTCTCCAAAAGAATTGAATCGAGAGAAAAGAACATAGAAGCTAACGATAAAAAAGTAGAAACCTATAACTCGAGGGTCGATAAGATCCTGGGTGCACCTCCGATTTTGAAAGGGGTAGATTTGAAGAAGTTCGTGCAAAAACCATTTCCATCAACTGCGACTTTGAAGCCCATTCCGAAGAAGTTCAGGATGCCCGATATCCCAATGTACAACGGTACCACAGACCCCAAAGAACATATCACCACTTACACTTGTGGTATAAAAGGAAACGACTTGAAGTATAACGAGATTGAGTTCGTCTTATTGAAAAAAATTGGAACTATGTCGAAGGGGGCCATGATGTGGTATCATAACCTACCCTAGAACTCGATAGATTCATGTGCCATGTTGGCAGACTCTTTTGTGAAGGCACATGTTGGTGCCATCAATGTTGCTACAAGAAAGTCCGACATCTTTAAAATTAAACAGAGGGAAAATGTGATGTTAAGGAAGTTCGTATCTCACTTTCATATAGAGCGAGTGGAATTACCACCAGTCTCTACTGATTGGTCAGTGCAGGCCTTCACTCAGGGCTTGAATGACCGAGGCTCGATAGCTTCGAAACAGCTGAAGCAAAATTTGATCAAGTATCCCTCCGTGACTTGGGCGGATGTCCACAACAGGTACCAATCAAAAATAACGGTCGAGGATGACAAATTGGGAACCCCCTCGGGTTCAGTACACCCAAGTAGGTTGTTTGCCAAGGAATCTAGAAATCCAGAAAGAGAGCTGAGGCCGAGCAAGGAGAGATATCAACCATATGTCGTAGATCGAAGAAACACTTCGAGGAGGGACATACCTCGAAGCAATCGAGGGACAGATCGAGGCCGGAATTCTCGGGGACTTATGAGAAAGATCGGGTTTGATAGGCAGACGAGACCAATGAAGGCACCTCGGTTGTTGGAATGTAATTTTAACATCGATGAATCAGATGCCGTATCGGCCATAGGTAAATCAAAGGTACCAGGTGGCCGAAGCCCGTACAGTCAGATCCTTCCCGAAGGGACCCCAACATAATATGAAAATACCACGGCATTCACGGTCACATGACCGAGGATTTTAGGCAGTTTCGATAAGAGGTAGCTTGGTTGATCAGCAAAGAGCACCTTTGAGAGTTCCTCAGCGACCGAGCTAAGAATCAATTTTGAGAAAGAGAGGCGAACAATAAAAACGAACAAGAAGAACCGCGACATATAATTCATATGATCGTTGGAGGAGTCGATGTCCCGTAGGGGCCCGTTATCGAACGAACAAAAGTATCCATCACAAGGGAAAAGTGAACTCGAAATTACATACCCGAGGATGCTCTTACATTGGGTGAAGAAGATGTTAAGGCCTTGTCTCAACCTCACAATGATGCACTGGTAATCTCTTTCCTTTTGAATAAAATTCAAATTAAAATGTGTGCTCGTGGATCCAAGTAGTTCGGCCAACATAATCGGGTCAAAAGTGGTGGAGCAGCTCGGGCTGCTCGATAAGATCGCACCCACCTCTTGAGTCCTCGATGGATTCAACATGGCGGGTGAGACAACGAAGGGGAAATCATCCTCCCAGTCAATGTGGCTGGTACAATCCAAGATACCAAATTTTATGTCATCGAAGGTGATATGAGGTACAATGCCTTACTTGGAAAGCCGTGGACACATAGCATGAGGGAAGTACCATCAAATCTTCATAAAATGATGAAGTTCCCATAAAAAGATGGTGTGAAGACGGTGTACGGAGAGCAGCATGCAGTAAAGGATATGTTTGCGGTACACGACATGACATCAACATCTCCTGCTTAGGAGAACTCAAAAGACGAGCAGATCCATGAAAGGCAAGTGGCATGTGAACAGTTGATGGAGGATGATGAAGAAGACTTCATCACTCCTCGAGCCTTCGTTGACCCCAAAGAATCAGATGCAACAAAGTCGACGGTGGAAGAACTTGAACAAGCCATTTTGATCGAGCATCTTCCAGGCTGAAGGGTATACCTGGGAATAGGATTAATCCCCGCACTCAGGAGAAAACTCATTCACTTCCTTATTATTAACATTGGTTTCTTTGCTTGGTCCCATTTAGACATGATAGGGATCCCACCGAAAGTGACCACCCATCGACTAAGTGTCGACCCCAGGTTCAAATCGGTGAAGCAAAGAAGGAGGCCTCAGTCCGAGGTAAAACATGCATTCATCAAAGATGAGGGAACAAAACTCCTCAAAAATAGGATCCATTAGGGAGGTGAAATATCCATAATGGTTGGCTAATGTGGTAGTAGTCCCCAAAAAAGGAAATAAATTAAGAATGTGCATGGATTACAAAGACCAGGACAAATCATGCCCTAAGGACTTATTCCCATTGCCCAACATCGATCTCTTGATTGATGCCACGGCCGGCCACGAGATACTTAAATTTCTCGACGCCTACTCCAGGTACAATCACATCCAAATGAACCTCGAAGATCAAGAAAAACTACGTTCATCACGAAGTATGGTACATGTTATTATAAATTAATGCCCTTCGGGCTAAAAAATACGGGAGCCATGTATCAACACCAAGTTAATATCTTCGAACATCAAATAGGCAAATCAATGGAAGGTTTCATTGATGACATGCTAGTTAAGTCCCTGGCGCAGAGGACCATTTGACTCATTCGCAGAAAACATTCAATATCCTTAAAAGTTACAACAGGAAGCTCAACCCCGATAAGTGCGCCTTCGTAGTCGGATCGGACAAATTTTTGGGCTTCATGGTATTGAACCGGGGAATCGAGATCAATCCCAACAAAATCAAGGCCGCAGAGGAAATCATCATGGTAAACAACGTGAAAGAAGTACAGTGGTTGACCGGGTTAATAGAGGACTTAGGCCGGTTCATCTGGAGCTCATCGGATCGGAGCCACCACTTCTTCTCCCTACTCAAGAAGAAAAACAATTTCGAGTGGACTCCGGAATGCCAACACGCCGTCAAAGAACTAAAACGGTATCTATCGAGGCCACCTCTGCTCCATACACCGATGGAGGACAAAATGATGTACTTATATTTGGCCGTGTCTGAGGTAGCGGTAAGTGGTGTGTTTGTTCAAGAAGAACAATGTATGCAATTACCTATATATTACGTGATCCGGACCCTAGGAGATGCTGAAACCAGGTATCCGCACTTAGAAAAATTAGCTCTTGCATTAATAAGTGCATCTCGTAAATTGAAACTTTATTTTCAATGCCATCGTGTATGTGTTTTAAGTACATAACCCCTTCAAAATTTTTTGCATAAGTCCGAATTATCGGGCCGATTGGCCAAATGGGCCATCGAACACGGGGGTATGACATCGAGTATCAACCCCGAACGTCTATCAAGTCCCAAATTTTTGCGACTTCGTGGCTGATTTTACGCATGCCCTTGTGCCCGGGGAAGAAAAAGAACTCTTGTTGAAAGCAGGCATATCATCTGGGGTGTGGACCCTTTTCACTGACGGTGCCTCGAAAGTGAAAGGGTCCGGTATTGGTGTATTTTTAAGATCACCTACAGGTGGTACAATTAGACAATCTATAAGAACTTCGAAATTGACTAAAAATGAGGCCGAGTATGAGGTAATGATTGCAGGTATCGAACTGGCCAAAAGCCTGGGAGCAGATGTCATTGAAGAAAAATGCAACTCTCTTCTAGTTGTAAACCAAGTGAACAGAAGCTTCGAAATTCGAGAAGTTAGGATGCAAATATACGTAGACAAGCTTCAAGTTACGTTGGACCATTTTAAACAATGGACCATAATCCATGTACCTCGGGAACAAAACAGCGTGGCACATGCACTCGCAAACTTGGGATCGTTTGTCGAAGAGAATGAAATACTCCCAGGGACTGTTTTGCAGCTATCTAAATCGGAGATCGAAGAAGGTCATGTTGAAGTCAACTCAACAAATCTAACATGGGATTAGAGGAACAAGTACATTGACTACTTGAAAAACGGGAAGCTCTCCACGAATCCAAAGGAATCGAGGGCCCTTCAAGCTAAGGCAACCTGATTTTCACTCGATGAGAATGGAACACTATATAGAAGGACCTTCGAGGGGCCACTTGCAATATGCTTGGGACAGGGGGACACGAACTATGTGCTACGAGAATTCAACGAAGGCTCTTGTGGCAACCACTCTGGAGCCGACTCCCTAGTTCGAAAGGTAAATAGAGCAGGTTACTACTGGGATAGCATGAAAAAAGACACCAAGGAATCTGTTCGAATATGTGATAAATGTCAAAGATTTTCACCAATGATTCATCAACCCGGCGAACAACTGCACTCGATCCTGTCCCTATGGCCATTCATGAAATGGAGAATGGACATAGTCGGTCCCCTACGAACGTTGCTAGGTAAATCTAGATTTATCTTATTTATGAATGAATACTTCACCAAATTGCAGGTCTTCGAGAAGATAAGAGCAAAGGAATTCATCGACTTCATATGGAACCACATCATCTGCCGATTCGGGATCCCCTCTTAGATCACATGTGACAGTGGGAAGCAGTTCATCGGCAGCAAAGTGACGAAGTTCCTCGAGGACCATTAAATCAAAAAGATCCTATCAACGCCCTACCACCCAAGTGCAAACGGTCAGGCCGAGTCCCAAACAAAACTGTCATTCAAAACCTAAAGAAGTGGTTAGGGAATGCAAAGGGAAAATGGAGAGAAGTGCTGCCCAAAGTACTATGGGCATATCGAACAACTTCAAAGTCAAGCACAGAAGAGACCCCGTTCTCTCTAGTATATGGGTCCGAGGCACTGATACTCGTCGAGGTCGAAGAACCAAGCGCCAGGTTCTAGCATGCCTCCGAAAACTCAAAAAATGAAGCCATGAGAACCCCCCTCGACTTGCTAGATAAAAAGCGCGAAGCCGTGTTAGTTCGAATGGCCGCTCAAAAACAAAGGATCGAAAAATACTACAACAGGAGAACAAACCTTTGATACCTCGAAGTCGGGGACTTAGTTCTAAGGAAAGTCACCCTCAACACTTGAAACCCAAACGAAGGGAAGCTAGGCCTTAGCTGGGAAGGACCGCACCGTGTTCTCAGAGTAGTAGGCAAAAGATCCTACAAACTTAGCACCATGGAAGGCGAACAACTGCCAAGCAATTGGAACATATCAATGCTTAAACGCTATTATTGCTTAGGTATATTCTCCCCTTTTCATTTGTATGTTCCACACTAACCTTTCACATATGATCTATTGAGAGAAATCGGGGAACCCGTCAATTCGAAAACCTTGGGTTTTAAAGCATGCGTTGCACTCTTTTTCCCTTGGATCGGGTTTTATCCCAAATGGGTTTTACCGGCAAGGTTTTTAACGAGGAAACACCTATATGCTACCCAAGGAAACCTCAACAAGTATTCAAGGCTTCTTTCCAATCAACCTCGAATACTGGGGGGAATTACCCTCGGAGGTTACTCTTTCGAAGAAAGCGAGTTATGCTGAAGAAGGCCTCGATAGACCAATGTTGTAATTGACCAAACGGTCAAACGAACCGTGTCCATATAGAATAGTCAAGCCCCCAAAGGCAAATAAGATATACACACATATCAAGTAATAAAAGAAGCCTCTTTGCTCATCAAAATGCATCGTGTCTGAAAGAAGTTTACTATTTTCACGTAAGACGCCTTAGGGCCCAAAAACTCTCGAACACTCAGGGAGTGTCATCAACAATCAGCTCATCGAGCCATCAGAAAATTGAATTTGTAAGACCTAAACAAGGCAACTTCAAGCTAGTAAGCCCTCGATGGGGAAACATCAAATCTGTAAGACCTCAACGAGGCATGATCAAATTCACAAGACCTCAATGAGGCAACTTCGAGCTAGTAATCCCTCTACGAGGCAACATCAAACATGTAAGACCTCAACGAGGCATGATCAAATTTATAAGACTTCAATGAGGCAACTTCGAGCTAGTAAGCCCTCTATGAGGAGACAACAAGTTTATAAGACCTCAATGAGGCAACTTTGAACTAGTAAGCCCTCCATGAGGCGGCGTCAAATTTATAAGACCTTAACAAGGCATACTCAAAATCGTAAGACCTTAGAAAAAAGGCATACCCTAATATTAAGTCCAAGGCTATATATTCGAACTTGTAAGACCCCTAAAAAAACATATCCTTAATATAGACGCCGAGGTCATCTCACCTAGGGACTAAAGGCTATGGCCGAACATAAAGACTAAGGTCATATCAAAAGTTTATGAGCAAATTAACGTGGCTCAGAGACGTCCGACAGCCGCCATAAAACTAAAGGCCTTCAAATACTTAAAAAATACTTCTAAAAGAACTGGTTAATCAGGATACCCTCGACATAAACAAACGAGCTTCGATAACATCAGCTCCGAACAATGAAATAACTTAAAACGATCAGCCTCCAATAAAAAGGCTTCAAAACAATCGGCCTTCAATAAAAAAGCTTCGAAACATCTGCCTTCGAGAAAGCTCACAAGGTACTCAATCATCGTTGCATATCGACTTAATTGAGGCTCCTATTCGAGCCATCAAAGAGTCGGACAAACACAAAACATGACAAGGAATAACTTTAAAAGTCTTTAGCTAAAATGAGGGAAAACTATAGCCATATTAGAGGTCGAATCGACCCAATCTGAAGATCCTAAGGGCCAATTTGCAAGACCTCAATGAGGCGACACCACACTTGTGAAACCTTAAAAGGGAATAACCCCAAAATCGAGGCCAAGGACATAATATCAAACTTATAAGACCCCTAAAAGGGCATACCCTCGATAGGAAGGCCAAGGTCATCTCGCTCGGGGACTAATCATAAGACCTCAATGAGGCAAAATCAAGCTTACAAAAGCCTTGACGACAAGCATAAGAATCTATTCCAAAAAAGCAGAGGAAAGATGGGAAGCGATGAAAAGCAAATATTCTTTCATATTATAATAAACGTTCACGAAGCATATTCACAAAGCTCACGCTTGGAGCCATTACACAAAAGAGAAACAAATACAGGCCTTATCTACCGATGGTCGCTTGATCGGATGAAGTCCCTTCAGGAATAGTGCCCATAATGGATTGGCCCTCGACCTCCTGGTCGTCAGCGGTTTTCTCCCCCTCGGGGACTTGACCTTCATTTTCATCATCTTCTAAGCCACAGGCCGAATCATCATCGGAAGTAAGCAGAGCTGCCGCTTCCTCTTCTAGGGCCCTCACTCTTCCGATCTCGGCAGAAAGATCGAAGCCCCCCGCGTATACTTATTCAAGAGCCTACCTCTGAGATCTTAGTCGAGCTTGATCAAGGGCTTCATTCCATTTGAGCTCGGCCTCTTCAGATATCCTCTTGGCTTGAGCATTGGCCGCATCGGCATCTTCCCGATACGAGGATATAAGTGCATCAGTTTCGGACTTGGCCGTGGATAGCGTGGCGGTCGATTAATCATAGAGATACTTATACTTATTGCTTTATGCCCTTACATCTAGAAGTTGACGCTCAGCCGAGGTCAGCTTCTCTCGGAGAGCATCCCTCTCGATGGCCATTTAATCCATGCGCCGCTCGAGCCCGAGGATCTAAGTATCCTTGGCTCTTAGCCTCTCCTGCATTAGGCCATCTTTCTACTTAAGCTGCAAAAATTAAGTTAAGACATTAAATGCTAATGTTGAACAAACACAAAAATAAACATATGAAGACTGTACTACCTTCTCGTCGACATTAGCCTGCTCTCGACACGCTATCTCCAAGCATGCTCGAAGGCCGTTCAATTTCTCCTTCTTTTTTGAAAAAAGAGCTATGAACTCCTCTGCCTCCGATGTGAGTCTCCTACAATCCTACTCATAGTGGGTCAACTCAGCTTGAGACATAGCGGAGGCCCGATTATAAAGAACTATGGCCTCAAAGCAAAAAGGAATGAAATAAAAAAAATAAGGGTAAAAAACCCAAAGCATGGTCGTCGAAAGATTACCTGTTTGTAGATCTTATCGGCTACCTTGAAGATGAGCGAGGCATTATGGTCGGGGATTCTTTCGACAAAGTATCCCTTGAACGCATCCTTCTCCACGAGGGATGCCCCCACATCAGGGGTCTTTATATTACGGGCATCCCGTATCTCTCCCGGAGAGAATGTTGGACCCGACGGACAGTCACCTATATTAACAACCCCGGCTAGATCGATCGGGGTTTATTCTTGCCTAAGGGGAAGCTTCAAAACTTAGTTCCCCAAATCCATCTGCCGAATTCCCCTCAGCTCGGAAAATAGTTTGGCCGTCGACTTGCTCAAGAACTTCGTCTAACCCACCCTCGATGATTTCTTCAGCTCGAGGTGGGACAACATCAAAAGTTTTTTGGTCAGAAGCCTTTGGCTCAACAGCCGTCAGCTCGGCAAGCTTCGAAGTAGTCGTGCTTCCTCTTCCCCTAAGAACTAGCGGGTGGTGATCTCTCTCTTAGCTCTCAGCTCGAAGGCCCTCTGCCACTTTATGAGTTAAGGCCGCTTAATCGACCCTAGACTTGTGGACTTTATCCTTCTTCGGCTTCGGGGACCCAGTCGATGATTTCCCCTTTCTCTTGTTTTTCCTAATGGGCTTTTGGGTATCTGCTTCCCCAGGCGGGGGTTCCCTCGTAAAAAAGGCCTCTCATAGGCCTACAAAAGCACAAAATATAAACACTAAAAGTGAGAATACATTCAAGGGATATCTTCTTCAAGGAATTCAAGTATGGTGGAAGTACAATCTCACTGTGGTTTTTGGTCTTCCATCAGGTCTTGGCCAGGTCACTCCACACGTGCTTAACATATGGGCAAGTTGAATCGAGCTGACAAACCCATCCCGGGAGATCTTTGAACGCGTCGGGATATCACTCAATAGCTGCTTCATCGAATTAAGTTAGTTCTAAGAGAAGATGTTCTTAAAGAGAGAAAATATTCAATTAACATGTTCACTCACAATTCGTGTTCCATTCCTCGGGGAATGTAATCCTTTCAGCAAGGATCAGATCTGAGGTCCTAACTCAGACAAAGAGGCTCATCCATCCCCTATCCTTGTCCTCATCGATGCTGGCAAAGAGGACCTTCGAAACTCGACGCTGAAGCTTAATCAGGTCGGCTTGATTAAGTCAGGGGTTGTACATTCTAATCAGCCGGTCGAGGGTAAAAGGTATTCCCTCAACCATGTTCGAAAAATATCTAATCACATAAACAATGCGCCAGAATGGTGGATAGATATAGCCGAGTGTCACCTGGTATTGCTGCAGAAATCGAGGATTACAAGGTATATCAATGGCGAAAAGGGTTCTACCGGATCTAGGGTAAAACAATATGTATACACACTGAGGTAACCGGCTTTATGTGTTGTTATGTTTTTGTCATGAGAAAAGATTTCCACTTGTACCACCTTCCCCCCTAGTCGCACTCAGCCCTCAATCTCTCAGTGTCAGTTACTAGGCTGATATATAGGGACATGAGTTCGCATCGCCCCGATTTCGAGGAAGGTTTGTCGACCTTGAAATCTAAAGGCATTTCACAAGGTTCTGGGATGCACTCCTCGATGCGAGGAGGCACTACTGCTCTCCTCTTCGACGAGCGTGACGGTGAAGAAGTTTCTCCCTTATGGGGAGTAGTCTTAGAAGTCCTTGTCATTCTTGCTGCAAAAATCATGGAAAAGGAGGAATAAACTGATTGAAAGATGAACACGTAGAGTTGATTAGAACTTTGAAGATATTTTGAAAAGTGAAGTTTCAAGAAATGAAGGATTGGGGTATTTGAAGGAGTGAGTTATGTTATTGAAGAAGGTAAAAGGTTGGCCAACCGCCATTTTCATACTACGACCTTTCGAGAATCGTGCAGGTGTGACTCTTGCACATCTTTTGTGTCACAGCAGTCACTAACTTCAAGTGACTGACGTCATGATGAGGACATCAAATAGTCGAAGGATTCAAATCGTTTCTTATCATGAAATGATAAGAAACGCGGGGACTATTTGTATACGGTCGATATCGGGGACTCTGATATCGAGGACTCCGAAGCATGCCAAGCCCGACCTCGAGAGGGGTGAAGTAGAAAATGTAGTTTGACCTCGAGGTGCATGCCTCGATAAGGCGTATCGAGGACTCATCTCAGCATACCTCGAGGAAATATGAAAATCGACGATCGTCATGGAAATGCGGGAAATTCTTAAGGGCCCGCGGTTAGAGCTAATAAGGTCTACAAGTCCGTACTGAGACGTTATATAGCTGTACCAGTAGCATTTCCTTGTCATAATTAGACATGTACTATGTTGAGACTCCCCCTCCTATATAAAGGGGAACCTTGTCATTTTTGTAAGACACATGAATATTCAATACAATGGAACATTCTCTGCTTTTCTTGCTCAAACGTGCTCAACAATTGCTCTATATATTCATTGCTCTATACTTATTGTCTTCGTTTATTGTTATTCATTTATTTCCCATCATTAGCCGTAAAAGGCTATCCCGAGGCCCCCAATATCATTGTTTCTTTGTCGATTGCTCAAGATTAATTACCCTAGGTAGACGTCGAGGCCACCCTATCCAGCCAGCTTGAAACTCAGCTCTGTGACAACACCGGTTTGCATATCTTACTTTTCTAATCACACTTAGAACTTACCATATAATAACTAGTATTAAGATAAATCACATATTATTAGAACCACAAAATCAAGTATAATTATTAGTACCATTTTCAAGGTAAACAAGGATCTTACATAGCATATTGTCATGCTTCCCATGTTGGGCTCAGTGCAATATTGATGCAGGAGGGCATGGTGATTGCATATGAATTGCGGCAATTGAAGGTTCATGACACGTTCATGTCTTAGAGTTGGCAGCCATTTTTCATATGCTGAAGATTTGGAGGCACTATATTTATGGCGTGTCGTGTGACGTTTTCACGGATCATCGAAGCCTTCAGTATTTTTTCAAGCAAAAGGATCTCAGTTTGAGGCAGAGGAGGTGGTTGGAGATATTGAAAGACTATGATATCACATCTTGTACCATCCCGGGAAGGCCAATGTGGTGGCTGAGGCAGCCTTGGTTCATTCCAGTCATTGAAAGGCCGCTAGCATCAGATGTTCAGACTTTGGCCAACCAGTTTGTGAGGTTGGATATTTCAGAGCCCATTCGTGTTCTAGCTTGCACAATCGCTCGATCTTCTTTGTTTGAACGTATCTCCGATCGGCAGTATGACGATCCTCATTTGTTGGTCCTTAGGGACACATTGCAGTACGGTGGTGTCAAGCAGGTTGCTGTTGGTGACGACAGAATCTTGAGGATGCAGGATCGTGTTTGTGTGCCTAATGTTGATGGGCTTCATGAGTTGATTCTTGAGGAGGCCCAAAGTTCCCGATATTCTATTCATCTGGGCGGCACAAAGATGTACCAGAACTTGCAGCAACATTATTTGTGGAGGAGGATGACTAGGGATATAGTTTCTTATGTAGCTCGGTGCCTGAATTGTCAGCAAGTAAAGTATGAGCATCAGAGACCTGGTGGATTGCATCAGCAGATAGAGATTCCTGAGTGGATGTGGGAGCGTTCGCTATGGATTATGTTGTTGGACTCCCACAGACTTAGAGGAAGTTCAATGCTCAGCAGATTTCATTCCTATAGCAGTTACCTTTTCTTTGGAGCGGTTGACAGAGATTTACATTCACGAGATAGTTCGTCTTCACGGTGTGCCCGTGTATATCATTAATTATCGAGGTACGCAGTTCACTTCGCACTTCTGGAGGGGAGTACAACGTGAGTTGGGTATGCGGGTTGAGTTGAGCACAACATTTCATCCTCAGACGGATGGACAGTCCGAGCGTACTATTCAGATTTTTGAGGATATGCTCCGCGTATGTGTCATATATTTTGGGGGATCGTGGGATTCATTCTTTCCACTTGGAAAGTTTGCTTACAACAATAACTACCAGTCGAGCATTCAGATGGGTGCCTACTAGGCATTATATGGTAGGCGGTGCTGATCGCTAGTTGGGGGTTTGAGTCATAGAGGCTCGATTATTAGGTACAAATCTAGTATAAGATGCGTTGGATAAGGTCAAGATTATTCAGGATCGACTTCGCATAGCTCAGTCAAGGAAAAAGAGTTATGCCGACTGTAGAGTTCGTGATGTTGAGTTCATGGTCGGGGAGAGGGTATTGCTTCGTGTATCACCCATGAAGGGTGTCATGAGGTTTGGGAAGAAGGGCAAGCTAAGCCCTAGATACATCGGTCCTTTTGAGATTTTCGAGAGAGTGGGAGAGGTGGCTTACATGCTTGCGCTGCCTCCAGGGATATCAACATTTCATCCAGTGTTCCATGTGTCCATACTCCGAAAGTATCACAGTGATCTGTCCCACGTGTTAGATTTCAGCTCTGTCTAGTTGGACAAGAATTTGACTTATGAGGAGAAGTCGGTGGCTATTCTAGCCCTGCAGGTTCATCAATTGAGATTAAAGAATTATCCTTCAGTTCGGGTGCAGTTGACAGGTCAGCCCGCTAAGGCAGCTACCTGAGAGTTTGAGTTAGATATGTGGAGTAGATATCCCCACCTTTTCAGCAGTCCAGGTACTTTTCTATGTCAATTTGAGGATGCACAGTTGTTTTAGAGGTGGAGAATGTGATGACCCAATAGGTTATATTATGATTTAGAACCAAACTCTGTGTTTCGAAGCCTTTAGAACCTTAGTCTAGCCTTCCTCGATTTGCATGCGCAGTGCGGGTACTGACCCGAAAGGCTTGTATGTTAAAAACTTATAAAAATAAGAATTTGTGCCTTAAAAGTTAATTTTAGTTGACTTCGGTCAACGTTTTGAGTAAAAGGACCCGGACCTGGACCCAAATATGTATTTTGATTGTCCTGGTGAGTCCGTATTGAAATATGAGACCTGGGCATATGCCCGGAAACAAATTTCAAGGTCCCTAGCTCGAGATATGAATTTTTGTTGAAAATTAAAAGTCTGAAAATTTAATGGTTGTAAGAATTGTTGATGTTTGGCATTGATGATACCGGGCTCATATTTTGGTTCCGGAGCCCGATACAGGTTCAATATAATATTTATAAATTGTCTGTGAAATTTGGTAAGAAACAAAGTTAGTTTGACGTGATTCAAATGTTCAGTTGTAAGTAATAGATGATTTAAAGCTTTCTTGAAAATTTCATTTGATTGTGTGTTCAATTCGTAGTTCTTGGTGTTATTTTGGCGATTTGACCGCGCGAGCAAGTTCGTATGATTTTTTAGGACTTCTGTTCATGTTTGGTTTGGAGCCTCAAGGGCTTGGGTGAGTTTCAGATAGGCTACAGATGTTTTGAATCTTAGAAAAATCTGGTTTTTTGGCTTCACCTGTTATCTTGTGTTTCCTTCATCGCGTTCGCAGAGGTACTCTCACGAACGCGGAAGGTATAATTGGGCAGGATGCTTTTCAAATATGCAAATACAGTAGCTAGGTCGCGAACGCGAGGCAGTGGAGGGCTTACCCTTCCATAACGCGAAGCTTTAGGGACCAGGGGAGGGGACAAACGTTCTTCTACGCGAACGCGAGCAGTGGCTCGCAAATGCGGAGGCTAGGGGGAGCAGCCTTCACGAACGCGAAATGGAACTCGAGAATGTGAAAGCCAATTGGCTTGCTGCATACCGTGAACGCGGCAGGTCATTCGCGAACGCGAAGAAGGCCTGGCATCCAGAAGATAAAACATTTCAAAAACGGGATTTTACCCATTTTCTATAAACTCTCCATTAGAGCTCGGCCTAGGTGAGATTTTGAAGAGAAAACTCAACACCAATTCAGAGGTTTGTACTCTTTAACTCATTTTCTTTCATTTATAACATCGCCATTTAAATTTCTAGCCATGAGTTTTGTTCTTTCATGGTTGAAAATTAGGGATTTTTGAAGAATTAGGGGTTTTTTGCAAATTGGGGATTTACACCTCAATTTGGGGTCGGAGTACGAAACTAATTGCATAATCGAGCTCGGGGGTGAATGGGTGAATGAGTTTTGGTCCTAACCTGGAGTTTTGACAAAGCGGGCCTACGGTCGATTTTTGACTTTTTGGGGAAAAGTTTAGGAAATCTTAATTCATGCATTGTAATTGATTTCTTTAGAAATATTTGATGATATTAAGCTAATTGTGACTAGATATGAGTGATTTGGAGGTAGATTCTACAGGAAAAGCGGTAGTTAAGCATTTAGAGGCATGTGGAGCGAGGTAAGTGTTGTGCCTAACTTTGACTTGAGGGACTAGGAACCCTTGCCTTAATTGCTATATGAAAATCATGTGAGCGGCGTATTTGTGAGGTGAATATTACTTATGCGCTGCCAATTTATCTGTCTTTTCTGTTTCTTCCCCGTTCTTCTTATTGTTTACCTTAAAAATGGTAATTACAATTATATTTGATTTTTTGGTTCTAAAAATACGTGATTTATTTTAATGCTAGTTGTTTAGGCAGCTGATGCTAAGTGAGAGGTAAGAAAAATGAGACAAGAGAGAAGGATAACAAAGCTATGCAAATCGAGCGGTAGTGAGACGGGGTCTCGAGCTTGGTCGAATAGGGCCTCAAGGTCGAACTCAAGGGATTGACAGAGGGCAATCGATGAAGATACAACAGTATTGAAGGCCTCGAATATGGCCTTTTTATGATTAATAATGAGTAGTACATGAAGAACAATTAATGAACACAATAAACGAAAGGCAATAAATCAATGGAACAATTGTAGAGAATGTTTGAGTTAGAGGGTAGAGAATGTTCTTGTTCTTGTATTGAATATCATATATGTTACAAAATGACAAGGGTCCCCTTTATATAAGAGGGGGAATCCCAACATAGTTGTAAAGACCCGTAAAATTTCATGGCTAAAAATAATCCCCAAATAGGTCCCTGTGTTGTTCTAACTATAGAAATTCTTAAAACAGACCCTTTTTGAGTAAAAAGTACCCCGGGACTTAAAAGATATAATTTTCGAGATTTGTGCAGGTCTGCGGTCCACTATGCGATGGTAGATCAGATATGCGGACCGCATAGTGGTAGCATACTTGGACAATTTGCTGTCCATTTTGAGGACATCTATGCGGCGTAGAATGCAATCGCATTTCACGAATGCGGGCCCCATAGTTGTCGCATTCTTGCACCTTGATTTTTGCGTAGGGAGTGATGCGACGCACTATGCGATCGCATAACAGGTATGCATACCGCATGGTGGTCGCATACCTGGGCAGTCTCCTTTTCTTTTTGGCCCATTTGAGGGCCAATTATGCGACAGGAATGCGATCGCATTCCTGACCGCGTTTCTGTTTCGACACTGTTAAAATTCTAATTTTATCCCGACCCCCAGTTCAATAAAACACTTACCCCTTTAATTTTTAAGCCTGTTTTATGATAAATTAGAGAGAGGAGAGAGTGGGTTCTAGAGAAAGAGAGAGAGAGTTCCAACTTCATCAAATTTGTTCCTCCATCACTACTCATGCTTGGAATTGATCAAGTAGGGCACCATTTTCTTCAGTACAAGAGGTAAGCTTCCACCCCATCAACCTTAATTTCCAGATTTTTAAAAAAATGAAACATGGTTAGGTGAGTTCGTGAAGATAGGGGTAGGAGTCTTACATGCATGTAACCAACTAGTCATGATCTAGTAAAAGGAAATGGGTTAGAGTAATCCTTCACCAAAAATAGGCCATTTAATCTAAAGGAACACCTAGTGTTTGATAGAATGCTCAAGTGAGTTCAAGAAATGATCATTATTCCTAATTCTAAGTTCAATTATGACACATTGTGAACTAGATTGAAGGTTCTAGAAGGTCCGGTGAATTGTGGTAGAAAATTAAAGGGAAATTCCGATTCAAGGTATGTGTGGATAACTTTAATCTTTGTAGAGTTACTTTGGTTGTGTCCGAGCACACGGTATGAAATTCTTGCTTGAGCATATGTGAATTGATTGTCCTGCTATGTCGAGGTGTAAGATTTCATTCTCTGATTTTCTTAGTCGATTACTATGCCAATTGCGATTATGAAGGGTGGTTCTTTGTGCTTATCCTACCATGTGTAAGGTTCGTTAAATGTTTGAATATGTCAATATGGAAGAATATGCTACTAAATGAAAGAATGTTAACGTACCCTTATGTGGGAAGGTATCTAATTGCTAAGGTCCGAGTGTGGAAAATGATGAAAAGAAACTGTGGATTGATTTAGTTGAGTTAAATAATGATGGCAACACAATATGTGAATTACTATTTGGTACGGATTATTGTGCCTTGACTTCATATAGTTGTTGATTGAAATGAACTTATGTTCTTGATAATGAAGATCCCGTGATATAATTGTTGGTTATTGTTGCTATGAAATGTGAACGTACGGTGGGATTGGGTTGTGTGCCGCAACACGAAGTAATAAGGGTGGAGAGGTAATATGGGTGAAGTGCGATTGTACGGTGGGATCGGGTTTTGTGCCGCTACACGAAGTAATAAGGGTGGAGAGGTAATAAGGGTGAAATGTGAATGTACGGTGGGATCGGGTTTCGTGCCGCAACAGATGAATAATTGAAATGAGTAACGGTGGAAATCTTCATTTGTAACTATTTGTATATCTGTGTGGTACTTGTGTGGTTAACCTGACTGTCTTCCAATTGCGTACTGTTTGATTCTACTTGGAATAAACTTTGTTCATACACTAGAACTATTCAACGGTACTAGCGTCCCTTTTACTGGGGGCGCTACATCTTTTATATGGATGTAGGTGGTTCCATAGCAGGTAGCTCAGACCGTTGATAGTGTTGTTTCCCCTTCATACCTTCAGCAGATCCAGTAAGCCCCACTTTCTCTTGGGGCCGTGTGTAGTCTATATCATCTCTTTTGCTTATGTTGTAAAAGGAATAGTCGGGGTCTTGTTGCCGGCAAGTATGTATACTTTTCTCCGTACCTTTAGAGGTTTCGTAGACACTATGTGGGTTGTATATATTTGGGTAGTAGTTGTAACTATTCGTAATCGTGGTTCTGTGTTGGAAATGTTATGCTTAGTTGTATATTTTGGGATTATCAAATGATGAAGTTTTAAAAGGGGAAAGTGGACTTATGTTGTAAATTCGTATGTTGAATCCATTTTCTATTTCACTCATAAATTTTTATGTTATAAACATGGGGCGATGCGTTGGGTAGGAAAGGCAATCTAGTTCCGCTTGACCGGGATCATCCGGTTCGCCGCCGGTCTCGTCCCTCAGTTTTGGGGCGTGACAAACTTGGTATTAGAGCCTAAGGTTTTAAAAGTGTCCTAGGATGTCTCGGAGCCGTGTCTAGTAGAGCCCTTCTTATCGGTGTGTTGTCGACCACATCTATAATTAGGGGGCTGCATGGACATTTATGAAAGTACCCTTTCATTGTCACTCAGTATCGTGCGATGAAGTGGAAGGTGAAAGCATCTTTATATAACTCGTGCATTGTCCCAATTTTCAGTAAATGGCACCCAAGAAGAGAGCTCGACTCGGCCCAGAGGCCAATGCCACCCCATGAGTGGCCATAAATTCTCTAGCTGGTTGTGCGGGTGTGAATGATTCCACGGCCACAAACCAGCCCGACTCCTCCACTCAAGGCCAGACTATTCCTATTCCTACTCCAGCGGAGAGTGCTCAAATCCCTCCCGCTGATGTTCCTGATCCTTCCTCAGTCCCAGCTTACAGTCCTGGTACTTCTAATGGGGACCTCAGGGGAGCTATTTAGATGTTGACCTAGCCAGTGGCCTCCCAGGCCCAAAGATCAAGTGTTTCCCCTGCGTCCTCCGGTGAGCAAGTGGATTCTTCAGGTTCCAGAGTCAACCAGTTTCTGCGGTTAGCCCCTCGAGCGTTCACATACACCAACCCAGAGGCTGATCCTCAAGAGTTCATTGATGAGATGTGCAAGACCCTCCGAGTTACGAGGGCTACTGAGACATATGGGGTTGAGTTGGCTTCCTATCGGTTAAAGGGAGCAGAGTATTCGTGGTTTGAGATGTGGGAGAGCTCTCGCAGGGAGGGGAGCCCTCCGGCAAAGTGGGATGAGTTTGTTGATGCCTTCATGGATCAATTCTTGCTTTCCGAGACTATGGCAGCCCGTGCTACGGAGTTTGATGTTCTTAAGAAGGGCAACATGAGTGTGTGGTAGTACCACATGGAGTTTGTGTGCTTGTCCAAATATGCCATCAACATGATGCCGACTATGGAGGCCAGAGTTCGACGTTTTGTTCAGGGCCTTGGTTGTTAATGAAGCCGTTGCAGCTGCCTTGCATTCGAATATGAATTATGGGAAGATCACGGGATTCACCTAGGCTACACTCGAATCGAAAGTTGAAGATAAGGATGGAGAGGGAGAGTGGTAGTAGGGCCCGGTCAGCGGGCAACACTGGGAGTTCAGTTGCAGGGGGGAGATCAGCCCTTGGGAGAGGGTAATCAGGGCCATCCCAATCATATGCTCAGTCCTCAACCAGTGCCCCTTCATCATGGCACAGCTATCAGTAGGGGGGTCATTTTGGACCAGGTTCAGACAGCAGGAGGTTCCATTAGCCGGGTCATTCTGGTGGGAGGTTCCAGCTACAGCGGAGGCCCCAATTCCCTAAGTGTTGGAGGTCTCATTCTGAGCCCTGTTACTTGGATATACCGGTGTGCTATAGATGCAGAGAGAGAGACCATATCCAACGAGACTGTCGTGCACCCAGTCAGGGCGCGGGTAGGGGTACTACTCAGCCATCCATCTCTTCAACCGCTACATCTTCAGCACACCCTCCAGCTCCAGCAAGGTTCGGTACAGCTAGGGGTGGAGCACGGGGTCGAGGGGGACCCAGTCGGTTCTATGTTGTAAGTGGTCGCCAGAGTGCGGAGGCTTCCCCAGATTTTGTCATAGGTATTCTGACTGTTCAATCATATGAAGTTTATGCTCTTATTGATCCCGAGTCTTCTTTGTCATATCTTACTCCATTTATTGCTTCATGTTTTGGGATAGAACCTGAACAGCTTAACGAGTCGTTCTCTGTGTCGACTCAGGTTGGTGATTCTATTACGGCCGTGCGATTTTATAGGAATTGTGTTGTCACGGTGCGTGGTCGGGATACCACGGTCGATCTTATTGAGTTAGAAATGGTTGATTTTGATATAATTATGGGGATAGATTGGTTCTATTCATGCTTTGCTAAACTCGACTGCCGAACAAGAATTATGAGGCTCGAGTTTCCTAATTAATCAGTTATCGAGTGGGAGGGGAATAATGTTATGCAAAGGGGTAGATTTATTTCCTACCTTAAACCCTCAAAGATGATCAAAATAGGGTGCATCTACCATTTGGTCTGGGTTACGGACACCACGTTAGAGGTCCCTGCTCCCGAATCTCTGCCTGTTGTGAATGAATTTCTTGAAGTATTTTCGGACGAGCTTCCTAGGATTCCACCAGATAGAGAGATCAATTTCGGGATTGATGTATTCCCAGATATGCAACCAATGTCTATTCCACCTTACCGAATGGCGCCAGCAGAATTTAGAGAGTTAAAAGAGCAATTTAAAGATCTATTAGAAAAGGGCTTCATTAGGCCAAGTGTGTCGCCTTGGGGCGCACCGGTTCTTTTCGTAAGAATGAAAGACGGATCGCTTCAAATGTGTATTGATTATCGGCAGCTCAACAAGGTCACCATAAAAAAAAAACCTATTTCCTCGGATAGGTGATTTCTTTGACCAGTTGCAAGGTGCTAAGTTCTTCTCAAAGATTGATTTGCGGTCCGAGTATCACCAGTTAAAGATCAGGGAGCAGGATATTCCTAAGACTGCCTTCAGGACTCGATATGGGCACTTTGAATTTCTGGTAATGTCTTTTGGGCTAACCNGATGATACCCTTGTTTATCCGCGAAGTCAGGAAGATCATGCTACTCACCTCATGGCAGTTCTGCAGACTCTTCATCAGCACCAGTTGTATGCAAAGTTTTGAAAATATGAATTTTGGCTAGAATCAGTCACCTTTTTCGGCCATGTTGTTTCCAGGGAAGGGATTCAGGTTGATCCCCAAAAGATTGCAGCTGTAAAGGATTGTCCTAGGCCAACGACCCCGACAGAGATTCGCAGTTTCTTGGGTTTAGCTGGTTATTATAGAAGATTTGTGGAGGGATTCTCTACCCTCGCCTCCCCATTGACTAAGCTGACGTAGAGGGCGGTTAAGTTCTAGTGGTCCAATGTTTGGGAAAAGAGTTTTCTGGAATTGAAATTGAGATTGACAACAGCACCGGTGTTGGCCTTGCTATAGGGTACAGAGGAATTTGTGGTTTATTGTGATGCTTCAAGGGTTGGTTTGGGGTGTGTGTTGATGCAGTGCGGGAAGGTTATAGCGTATGGTTTTAGGCAACTCAAGAATCACGAGAAGAATTATCCGAAGCATGATTTGGAGCTCGCAGCCCGTTATGTTTGCATTAAAGATCTGGCGGCATTATCTTTATGGGGTCCATGAGGACGTGTTCACAGAGCACAAGATTCTTCAGTATTTATTCAAACAAAAGGAGTTGAAGTTAAGGTAGCGGAGGTGGTTAGAATTGCTCAAGGATTATGATATGAATATTTTGTACCATCCAGGAAAGGCGAATGTGTTAGCCGACACTCTTAGTCAGAAATCCATGGGTAGCTTGGCTCATTTGGAAGAAGGTCAGAGGCTTTTGGCTCGGGAGGTTTATCAGTTGGCCAGTCTGGGGGTATGTCTTTCGGCCTCAGATGAAGGGAATGTCGTAGTGCGTGACGGAGCAAAGTCTTCGTTTTTAGTGGAAGTCAATGAAAAGAAAATCAAGGATCCAGCTTTGTCTCAGTTGAGAGAAGCGATTCTGAATCACAAGACTACAACATTTTCACTCCGCAATGAAGTCAGTGTTTTGCGGTTCCAAATGAGGCTGTGTGTTTCGAACGTGGATGATCTTCGGGAAAAGGTAATGGCAGAGGCTCACAATTCCAGGTAATCAGTACACCCAGGTTCTACGAAAATGTATCATGATCTCAACGGGATTTGTTGGTGGAAGGGTATGAAGAGGGGTGTGGCGGACTTTGTGGTTAGGTGTCTGAATTGTCAGCAAGTGAAGGCGGAGCATCAGAGGCCCAGTGGGTTGGCGCAGCTTATGGAAATACCAATGTGGAAATGGGAGATGATCAATATGGACTTTGTGGTGGGGTTACCTCGCACTCCACGTAGGTTCGACTCAGTTTGGGTGATAGTTGGATCGGCTCACGAAGTCGGCGCATTTCTTGCAGAATAATACGCTTAGTTATATATCAAAGAAATAGTCAGGCTCCATGGCACTCAAATGTCTATTATCTCGGATCGAGGGGCCGATTTCATAGCTAACTTTTGGAAGAAATTTCAGCAAGGTTTGGGTACGCAGGTAAATCTCAGCAAAACATTCCATCCACAGACTGATGGGCAAGCAGAGCGGACCATTAAGATGCTTGAAGATATGTTACGGGCTTGTGTATTAGATTTCAAGGGTAGATGGGATGATCACTTTCCACTAATAGAATTTTCTTATAATAACAGTTTCCATGATAGTATTCAGATGGCCCCATTTGAGGCATTGTACGGAAGGAAGTGTAGGTCTCCAATTGGATGGTTCGAGGTTGGCGAGCCGAAACTGCTAGGACCAGATCTTGTGCACCAAGCTATGGAAAAAGTTAAAGTCATTCAAGAGAGGATGAAGACTGCTCAGAGTCGTCAGAAATACTATGCGGACGTTCATCGAAGAGATTTGGAGTTTCAAGTAGATGATTGGGTATTCTCGAAGGTGTCCCCCATGAAAGGAGTAATGAGGTTTGGGAAGAAAGGTAAATTGATCCCTAGGTATGTCGGGCCATATAGGATAGCTCAAAGGATTTGAAAGGTGGCTTATAGGCTGGAATTGTCCCCTGAGATGTCATTAGTACACACTAGTGTTTCATGTGTCCATGATGAAGAAGGTGATTGGGGATCCATCCGCCATTGTGCCGGTTAAGACGGTTGAAATTAATGAAGGATTGTCATATGAATAGGTTGCAGTTGCTATTTTTGATAGGCAAGTCCGTAGATTGAGAAACAAAGAGATTGTTTCTATTAAAGTATTATGGCGGAGTCAACAAGTCAAAGAAGCCACATGGGAAGCAGAAAATGATATGAAAGAGAAATATCCCCACTTGTTTGAATAAGTCCGGTAGTGGTTTTGAAAGTTGTCACTCCTAAGAAATAATATATTGTGTTAAATTTTGTGCAAGAACACTCCACTCCCCTAATTACCCTACTATTTTGACTTCTCAAACTTTGTTCCATAAAGGTATATGTTGCTGTGATTAATTAGATTATGTGCAACTCATTGAAATAGCTGAATTATGTGCAACTCATTGTAATAGTTGAATTATGTGCAAATTTGTGGAGTTAACCGAACTATGTGAGGCTTGTGGAAGTAATTGCATTACATGTAGCTTGCTGAAATGACCGGATTATGTGCAAGTTGATAGAGTAACTGGTAATGTGTGGAATTGGTTAAACCTGTCTTTCGGGGGATCTCTGACTGGTAGATAGGCCTAATTTCAAACGAAACTCTGGCGAAATTTTTAGGAAGTATCGGAGATAGTAAAAATTTGGGGGTTGGCTTATTTTGTGTTTTTCCTACTCTAGTGATTCCCCGATCCTCATTCGAGGATGAATGATTTTAAGTGGGGGAGAATGTTAAGACCCATAAAATTTCATGGCTAAAAATAATGCCCAAATAGGTCCCCGTGTTGATATAATTGTAGAAATTCTTAAAACGGACTTTTTTGAGTAAAAAGTACCCCGGGACTTAAAAGATATAATTTTCCAGATTTGTGCAGGTCTACGGTCCACTATGCGATCGCAGATTAGGTATGCGGACCGCATAGTGGTCGCATACTTGGACAGTTTGTTGTCCATTTTGAGGACAGCTATGCAGCCTAGAATACGATCGCATTTCACGAATGCGGGCCGCATAGTTGTCGCATTCTTGCACCTTGATTTGTGCGTAGGGAGTTATGCGACACACTATCTGATCGCATAATAGTTATGCGAACTACATAGTGGTCGCATACATGGGCAGTCTACCTTTTTTTTTGCTCATTTGAGGGCCAATTAAGCGACAGGAATGCATACCGCATAACAGGAATGCGATCACATTTCTGTTTCGGGACTGTGAAAATTCTAATTTTATACCCGACCCCCAGTTCATTAAAACACTGACCCCTTTCATTTTAAGACTATTTTCTGATAAATTAGAGAGAAGAGAGAGTGGGTTATAGAGAGAGAGAGAGTTCCAACTTCATCAAATTTGTTCCTCCATCACTACTCAGGCTTGGAATTGATCAAGTAGGACACCATTTTCTTCACTAAAAGAGGTAAGCTTCCACCCCATCAACCTTAATTTCTAGATTTTTGTTAGAATGAAACATGGTTAGGTAAGTTCGTGAAGATAGGGGTAGGAGTCTTGCATGCATGTAACCAACTAGTAATAATTTAGTAAAAGGAAATGGGTTAGAGTAATCCTTCACTAAAAAGAGGCCATTTAATCTAAAGTAACACCTAGTGTTTGATAGAATGCTCAAGTGAGTTCAATACATGATCATTATTCCTAATTCTAAGTTCAATTATGCCACATTGTGAACTAGATTGAAGGTGCTAGAAGGTCCGGTGAATTGTGGTATAAAATTAAAGGGAAATTCCGATTCAAGGTATGTATGGATAACTTTAATCTTTGTAGACTTACCTTGTTGGTGTCCGAGAACACGATATGAAATTCTTGCTTCAGCATATGTGAATTGATTGTCCTACTATGTCGAGGTGTATGATTTAATTCTCTGGTTTTCTTGGTCGATTACCATGCTAATTGCGATTGTGAAGGGTGATTCTTTATGCTGATCCTACCATGTGTAAGGTTCGTTAAATGTTCGAATATGTCAATATGGAAGCATGTGCTACTAAATGAAAGAATGTTAACATACCCTAATTTGGGAAGGTATCTAATTGCTAAGGGCCGAGTGTGGCAAATGATGAAAAGAAACTATGGATTGATTTAGTTGAGTTAAATAATGATGGCAACACCATATGTGAATTACTATTTGGTACGGATTATTGTTCCTTGACTTCATATGGTTGTTGGTTGATATGAAATTATGTTCTTGATAATGAAGATCCCTGTGATATAATTGTTGGTGATAAGGTGAAGGCTGACTGCCGCTGGGAAGATGCGGTGCAAGTTGAAATTCCCTCTCGTGAGGAGGACATAGCAACCCATAAAGTCGGCTTCCTTAGTGTTTACACCAATCCATTTACCCTAGGCCCGATGGAGCCGTCATCACTGTTGATAGACCCCGTGGTTCTTGATTTCTGCAAGCGATATCAAGTGACCCTCGGCCAGATTCATCCATCTTCTTGGTGTATTGTTTATATGATTAGGCATTTTGCAAACCTGTCGAGGGGATACCTTTAACTCCCGACTACCTGATTAGAATGTATAGTCCTCGACTTTCTCGGGGTGGTCTGATTAATCTTCAACGTCGGGCTACGAAGGTTTTCTTTGCTTGTACCGATGAAGGCAAGGACATAGGGTGGATGAGCTTCTTTGTTCGAGTAAGGACCTCCGATTTGATTTTATTCAAACGAATGCCATTCCCTGGGGAATGGAATATGATCGTAAGTTAATACCTTATTGAGCCTTTTTCATTTTCCTTCGTATGAACATCCCTTTGAACTAACTCCCTTTGATGATGCATTTGTCGCGTGGTATGCTGATGCGGTTACAGATCTCTCGAGTTGGGTTCGCCAGCTCGATTCGACCTGCCCACTGAGCGTGTATGGCGCGACCTGGCCAGGGGCCGATGGGAAGCTAAAAATCATGGTAGGGGCTTTCCTCTTGCAATACCTGAGCTCTTCAAAAGAGACACCCCCTGAATATATTCTAACTTTTTATGTTATGTGTTTATGCAGGCCTCGGGGAGGCCTTTTTTATGAGAGAAGCACTATCTGGGGAAGCAGATATCCCAAAACCAGACGAGGAGAAGAAGAGAAAGAGGGAATCGTTGACTGAGTCCTTGAAGCCAAATAGGGCTAGAGTGCGAAAGTCTAAGGCTGACTCTGTGGCCTTAAACAAGAAAAGTGGTTTCCTCATAATGCTCGGGGAAAGTGGAAGCGTAACTGCTTCGACTTTTGCTGAGACAATGACCGTTGAGCCGAGGGATTCTAAACCTAAAGTCGATGATGCCATCCCGCCTCGGACCGAAGAGGTTTTTTAGGGTAGGTCGGATGATGTCCCTAAGCCGGTTGACAGCCAAAATATTCCCCTGGCCGAAGAGCACTCAGTAGATGAGTTACGGGAGCCTAGTTGTGAGCCGAAGGCCTCGATCGATCTATTCAGGGTTATTGATGTAGGTAATTATCCACCAGTTTTATCATTTTCCCTGAGGGAGATACGCGATGCCCATAATATAGAATCTTCTGACGTGGGGGAGCCTCTCGGAGTGTCACGCCCCAAAATCGAGAGGCGCGACCGGCACCTGACCAAATAAACCCGGTCAAGAAAACCTGATTTTCCTTTCCTAACCCACGCGTTACCCCGTGATTTCAATATACATTATTCATGTGAAATAGCAATTCATAACTTAAGCATAAACGTTCAACTTTAATTCACTTCTACTTTTTATCATTACTAATACATTATACCAAATACTTACAAAATACATATAATATTAGCAACGTGGACCACGATTTCCGAACTGTACCATTACTTACCCGAAATACATGTGTATACTACCCAGATTGTATCTACGGAGCCTTTATGAATAAAAAAGATTTATATACTACTTGCCGGCAACAAGGCCCCGACTATAACTTACACTACACCATAAACTCGAAATAAGGTGACATGAGCCACACGTGGCCCCGAGGGGAAGTGGGGCTCACCAGAACAGCTGACGGAAAGGAGAGGAGGCACTACTGACTGTGGGATGAATTACCTGTTGTAGAACCACCTACATTCATATAACAAAATGTAGCGCCCCCGGCAAAAGGGGCGTTAGTACTGAGGAATAGTATAGTATGTATGAACAAACTTTATCCCAAGTACAATCAAATAATACACAAGTAAGAAACAATAATAAAACCAATCAAACAATGCACGTGGAAAAGAACAACCAAATCATCAAGTTTCACAATCTCTCCTTTTCCCCTGTCAACATTAGCATATTCAAGAGTTTCCCCGATTTTTCATTTCGATAGTGATAACGATCACATTCCATCCTTATTACCTCCGCCACCCTTATTCCCTCGGCCACCCTTAGAACCTCGGCCACCCTTATTATCTCACACTTCGTCAAGTTTCATAGATTTTCATTTCAATGGTGATAATGATGGCATTCCATCCTTATTACCTCGGCCTCCCTTATTCCCTCGGCAACCCTTATTACCTCGGCCACCCTTATTACCTCACATCTCATTATCCTTATTAGTTCGTGTTGCGGCGCGCAACCCGATCCCACCCGAGAATCATATCTCGTAACAATCAACCACAACAATCAATCACAACAATCCACATTTCAGGGAACACAAGTTCATATCAATAATTATTTTTTTCGGCCCAAGGCCCATAGTTCTCACCAAGCAGTAGTTCATGCACACGGTGTTTCCATAATCGTTCAACTCATTTACATCATTTCAAAATACCCTTTTTCCATTACTTTCCACGCATGAATTTTAGCCATTACATACATCCCCACCCTTGGGCACATCAACAATCTTTCATTCATTAACACATACTTTCATATCGATACTCTCGAGCATTTACGAGCTTTGCACATAATAAGAGAGGCACATCAATACACCTTTCACAACTTCATATTGCACGATAATATGATAATCAACTAGGACAATCACGGAGTAGGATCTTAAGTCTTAACACATTTGAACAATCAATTCACATATTTTCAACAAGGTACACATGTCATATGCTCAGACCCAACAAGAGGATTCTACAAAGGTTAAAGTTAGCCATACATACCTGGGGTCGAAATACCTTTTTAACTTTCACTCACAAATCACCGAACCGACTAGTACCGTCAATCTAGTTCATAACTAAACATATTCAACTCAGAATTAGAAATCATGCATACGATTTGAACTCTTTTAAGCCTTTTATCGAATGTTATGTGACCCCATTAGATTACCACCCCTTCATTGTGAATCTTACCCCGACCCACTTCCTTTTGCTAGATTATGGACATTAATGAGCATGCATGCAAGGTATCAACTTATATTTTCAAGACTCAATGCATGAGAGTCCTCTTTTTGCTTAAGCCTGAAAACTAATGGAAAGGGGTTGGGGATTATTACTTGTTAGAATGAAGAAGAAGAAGAAGAAGATGATTACTCAAAATTTCCTGGCCTGAGTGACTTTGAAACGCCAATTGATGAAGATGAAGCTTTCTCTCTCAAGAACCCTGTCTCCCCTCTCTCTAATTTTGTTTAGAAAGTGGTTAAAACATGAAGGGGATGGGTGTTTTAATGAACTGGGGCCGGGTTTTAAAATTAGAAAAATAGGAGCCCGACACAAGAATGCGGTTAGGAATGCGATCACATTCCTAACATGCGGTCCGCAGAATCGACCGCAGAGTGGCCCTCAAGATGGGCCAAAATTCAAAACACATTGCCAAGGTATGCGACCATTATGCGGTCCGCATACACGTTATGCGATCGCATAGTGCATGCATAACCTCCCTCAGAAAAATCAATAGGCAAGAATGCGACAACTATGCATTCCGCAGAACCGAAATGCGATCGCATATTGGACCGCATAGTTGAACACAAATGGGACAGTGATGGATCTTTACACGGAGGGATGTACATAATCAAAGGGATCTTTTCTATGGCTGTGAAGAATCACGATCTTAACATCTCGCTCATTTTTTAGGAGGTCGAAAGGCTCTGCAGATATGTAATTTCTTTGTCGATTGCTTCTAGCTTTGGTCATCATTTCTTTGACTCTCTTCCTTCATGTTTTCAGGCAAAAGTGCTTTATAATCGGAGCACTACCAAGTTTCAAGATGATTTGACCCATTATGAGGGGGAGTGTAGGAGGTTTTTATCGGAGGCAGACGAGATCAAGGCACTTTTTTCCAAAAAGGAGGAAGAAATACTTGACCTTCGAGCTCGTTTAGAAACAATATCTCAGGAACAGAGTGATCTTGATGAGAGGTAACATAGCGTTCGTATGTTTTTTCTTCGTTCTTGCCCGATCCTCAGCACTTAACAATTTCGAACTGATCTTTGCAGGTTAAGGAGAAAGAGCCCTGGTGCGAGAAGGACACAGATCCGGGGATGCTGAGATCCTTGGATTTAAGCATTGTGTGAACGAGATAACCACCAAGGGAAATTATATTCGATTGATTATTTCCTTCGGGATGCTAAGGCTGAGAGTAGTAAGTATAAGGACCTCTACGTTGAATCGGTCACCGCGCTATCTTCAATTAGGGCTGAAGTTGCACGCTTTCCTCGTACAAAGATGATGATGCTGCTGCAAACGCCAAGGCCAGGAAAGCAGCTGAGGAGGCCGAGCTTGAAGTTGGCCGAGCCCTGGAGCATGCCGGATTAAAGTCTCAGAGACAGGCTCTCGAGGATATACATGAGGGGGGGCTCCATTTGGCTACTGAGATTGATAGGGTGAAGACCTTAGAAGAGGAATCAGTGGCTCTGCTTGCTTATGAGGATTATTTGAGCAGTAGCTCCAAAGAAGATGAAGATGAAGGCGGAGTCCCCGAAGGGGAAAGGGGCCGTTGAAGACCTAGGGGCCAAGGGCCAAGCCGCTGAAGGCATAACCTTTGAGGTAGCCGTTGAAGGCACACGCAGCGGTAGATTAGGTTTTCATTTGGTGTTTTTCCCTATGCAAGGGCTCTAACTTTAAGCTTTGAAAATATGCTTTGTGGACCTTCATCATATGTAAAAGGCTTTTTGTTATTCCTTGTTTTTTTCTAGTTTCTTGGAATAGACTTTGATGTCTGTTGATGATTAGTCCGATTAATTGGACCTCGAAATGAAACACTTGGGGTTATAATTTGGCCTTGAGGATTTTTAGGCTGGCCCGTGGGCTCTTACGTATTTGGCCCTTAGGCGCTTTAGTTAACCGTTTAGGGCTCAGTCTTCGAGTCGGGTTTTGACTCAAGCTCATCGACCCTTAATTTTTTTTAAATTGGTCCTGAGGTTCTTTAGGTCGGCGGTTAGGCTCTTACACATTCGGTCGGTACGACCTTTGATATGGCTGGCGCTTGGGCTTTTACGCATTGGGTCGGTACAACCTTTGATATGGCTAGAGCTTGGGCTCTTACGCATTTGGTTGGTACGGCCTTTGATGTGGCTGGTGCTTGAGCTCTTACGCATTTTCCCATCAGGCACTTTAGTTAACCATTTAGGGCTCAGTCTTCGAGTCGGGTTCTAAGTCGAGCTCATCGACCCTTAGGTTTTTTAAATCATCCCTGAGGCTCTTTAGGCTGGAGCTTAGGCTCTTACGCATTGGGTCGGTACGACCTTTGATATAGTTTGTGCTTGGGCTCTTACACATTGGGTCGGTACGACCTTTGATATAGCTGTAGCTTGGTCTCTTACGCATTAGGTCGGTAAGACCTTTGATATAGCGATGGTTGAACGTCTCCGAGTCACTTTGGTTTGGTCGGAGCCTTATGACGGTGGTTGTTGTATTTGGTCGTAGCATTTTAGTCCCCGAGTGAGATAGCCTCGACGTCTATATCGAGGGTATGCCTTTTTACGACTATTACAAGTTTGAATATATAGCCTTGACTTTGATATCGATATTATGCCTTTTTAAGGTCTTACAAATTTGTACATGCCTTGCTTGAGGTCTTACAAATTTAATATTGCCTCATGGAGGTCTTACGATTCATGCCTTGCTTGAGGTCTTATAGTTTTGATGTTGCCTCGTGGAGGTATTACATTGTTGCCTCATGGAGGGCTTATGAGCTCAAAGTTTTCGGCCCTGAGGTCTTATGGCTTTGAATTTTTGGTGACTCGATGGGGTGATTGTCGATGAAATTCCCCGAGACATCGAACGTTTTTGGCTTTGGAGCCGTTCTTTGTGAAGATAGCAAACTTTTTAGTGCTGCCTCATTGAGGTCTTATAAACTTGATGTTGCCTCATGGATGTCTTAGATTGTTGATATTGCCTCATGGAGGGCTTATGTTGGTTATATTGCCTCGTAGAGGGCTTACATTGCTGATATTGCGTCATGGAGGGCTTATATTGGTGCCTCATGGAGGGCTTATGAACTTGATGTTTACATATTGAGGTCTTACGGTTTCAAGTTAGATAGCTGGATAAGCCAACTGTCGAGGACAGTCCCCGAGTCGGGGTTATACCCTTTTAAGGTCTTACAAATTTGACGTTGCCTCATTGAGGGCTTACAAATGCGATATTTCCTCATGGAGGGCTTATATTGGTGCCTCGTGGAGGCTTATGAGCTCGAAGTTGTCTTTTACACCCCTATGAACTTTATGTTGAAATCTCCCTTGTTTCAGAGAAGGGCTTTGTCAGGTCAACTGATATAACTTCTCGCAGTCTTCAGTTCAACTCAAAATTAGGGAACACTCTTTTCTAGAAACAATAGGCCATATTGCATAAACCTTAGGTGGGTCGGTCCTTGGAATCGACACAATTAGGAATACCACCCTAATGTCAATGGGTCATGAACCCAACAAAATGACTTTTTTGGAAAGACAAACAAACCTGACGAGACACCTAAAGATCAAAAGCAAACACTTACAAAAACCTTTTTTACCCACTTTAGAAATGGAAATCAATCAAAACATCCCCAAGATCAACATGGTTATGGGAGCTCCACACAAGTTGAAGTAGTGGTGGAAGAGCATCCGTCAGGAACACGAAGATGAGATTCCATCACACCTGGAAGCGCTGACTACTTTGCTAAAAATCCGAGCAAACAGGGTGCTCACTCGACTGCTGAAAGAGTTTTGGGATCCAGCCAAGGTGGTGTTCGAGTTTGCTTACTATGAGTTAGTACCGACATTGGAAGAAGTTACTAGTTTCACGGAGCCACCATTCATAGGAAGTAAACCAATACTAACAGTCACTATGCCCGGTTATAAGTTATTGAATGCTTTGGGTCTTGCTAATAGTAGAGGTCTAAGAAATATCGAGAACGGATAGGTGAGCCTAGATCACATGTTAGATAGTTTTGGACATCGCGAAAGCTATGAGTGGTACTCGGTAGAGTTTCAGTGTGATCAAGAAATGTGGGAGAGTCTCAGGCCTATCACTTTCTCATTGACACTGTCGGGATTATTGGTCTTCCTGCAGAGAAGGGGTCGGATCAACATCAACTTATTGCTCGTGGTTCTGGAGACCTTCCGTGGTAACCTTCAAGCTACTCTGGTGTCGATGGTGCTAGCTGAGATTCTAAGGGATTTTTTTGCATGTGCAAGGGGGCATGATTTCCTTAAGGGTTATAACTTGCTACTCCAGATCTGGGCCACAGAACATTTCTTCCAGCAAGAGGACACCATTGACTACTTTGTGGGCGTCAACAACATGGTCCACGGTCACAACGAGAGGATGAGACATTGGGTCTCCCCGCATGGACAAGAAGAGTGGAGGGAAATACTGACTAATCTAAGTGGAGAATGGGTCCATTGGAAACTGTCATGGATATGTGGGAGGGAAATATTAAGGACTCCTCGTAAATACTCCATTGAGTTGATCGGATTTGAGGGCATCTAACCATACTCACCCCTGTGGGTTCTCAGACAGTTCAAGATGATCCAGGATATTCTTTTATGTACGAGGACAATGCTATATGAGGATGAATACAACAGACAAATTCCAATCCCTAGGATAAGAAGGCTCCAAGAAGAGTGGAATGATCTGGTCACAATATCGATGGGCCAAAACTCGTGGTGCAATCAACAGTATTATGTCTGGATCAACGAGGAAGACGAATTAGACCGACCAAAAAGATAAGGTATAGCTTAGCAGGAGGACGTCGTGGCTGCTTTGCAAATATACCATGAGATCTGCCACATTACCTTGAAACTATCTTGATGCACCGTCAAGTTGTGCCAAGATCCATCGATCACATGCTGCCACCTGTTGAAGACGATTACCGGGTAGTGGAGTGCATCCAGATAGAATCTGAGAGAGAGCCGGAGAGAGATATAGGAGAGGAGTTTAAGTTCAACGATTATGAGTAGGAGTTTGAAGAAGCTCCAGAGGAAGAGCCATGAGAATAAGAGGTGATGGGGAATGATTCCGAGGATGGTTCCTAGAAGTTGGTTGATTTACCCTTCTTCCCACTTTATACCCTTATCCCCAGTTTTCTTACTGTAAAGACCCGGCCAGTCATTCCGAGAGTTACCCCGATTCCCCCATTTCTGCTTCATATTATGTGGTTCAACTTCATTTATGTGTGTTGGGTCGGTTGGTTCCGGTTCAGAGTGGTCATGGTGAGCATTGAGGCAGTTAGTCTCTCAAGGTAGCCTAATAGTTGATAAAGCCAAATGAGAGTTGACTTATTGGTAAATGACCTCAGAATGTGGATTTTATGGCTCGGATAGATTCGTTAGGTGATTTGAGACTTAGGAGTGTGTTCAGAATATTTTTGTGATGTCCGGTGTAGAATTAGGCTTGAATTGGCGAAAGTTAGTTGTTGGTGATTTCTAGTCGGTAGTGGAAAATAGGCTATCGAGGTCGGAATGTAATTCCGGAAGTTCGCAGTGTCATTTTGGATGTGTTTGTAATATTTCAGGTCAATCGGAGGTGTTTTGGTTGGTTTCGACGTAGTTGGCGAAATTTGGAAGTTTTAAAGTTCTTAGGGTTGAATTTGATATAAATTTGGTGTTCTCGTGCTGTTTTTGGTGTTTTGAAGGATCGACTAAGTTTGAATGATGTTATGGGATATGTTGGTATGTTTGGTTAAGGCCCCGAGGGCCTCGGGTGTGTTTCGGATGGTTAACGGACCAACTTTTGGCTTGAATTCTGGGCAGATTGCTACTGGTGTAAGGTTCTGGTTTCATTCTACGCGATCGCGTGAGGCTGTTTGCGATTGCGTAGGGTTAATTTGATGAGGTAGGATTTTTTTTCTTCACGATCGCATTAAATGGTTTGTTATCGCGTGAGTGCGAGTGTTTGGTCAATGCGATCGCGTGGTCTTGTTTGCGACCGCGTAGAGCTAAAGGGGCGCGTGGGTGAGTTGAGCTTTTTTTTTCGCGATCGCGTGGGTTTATGTCTTGATGAATCGCGATCGCGTGAGGATGTCTACGATCGTGTAAGTTAATTTGATGGGGCAGCAGAATTGTTCTTCGCGATAGCGTGCCGATGTCTGCGATCGCAGTGAAGGAATTATTTTAGCTTGGAAGAATGTTTAAAAGGCCTGAAGTGCGAATTTGTTTTATATTTTCCCCATTGTTGCATGCGAGTTTAGAGCTATTTGAGAGGGATTTGAAGGTAAATCAAGGGAATCACTTGGAGGTAAGATTTTCAACTTCAAAACTCGTTTTTATGTCAATTCCTAAGTGATTAAACCATAAAATTTCTGGAATTGACCCAAAGTTGGGGAAGAAGTGTGCATGGAAAATTTATTTTTCTTTTGAGGATTTGGGTGGGCAGTTGTGGTCTGATTTTGATGTTCTTGGCATGTACGGACTCGTGGGAGGATAAGGGATATTGTGATGTAATTTTTATCGGATTTCGAGACGTGGGCTCGGGGCTCGGGTTTGGCCGAATTTCGAGATTCTTGTGTAATTTGATAAAATTTCGATTGGGTTGAGTTCCTTTGATATATATTGATAATGTTAACTGGTTTTGGCTAGATTCGGAGCAATCGGGAGCCAATTTGAGGGGCAAAAGCACAGCGGACTAGTGTTGTGGCCCGGAAGGGGTAAGTAATGGTCTTAAATCTTGTCCTGAGGGTATGGATCCCCGTACTACATATTTTCTCACTGATTTTGGAAAGGCGCACATATCGGATGACGAGTACGTGGCGCGTACTGATTTTTGGATTGGACTAGGTCCTCTCCGCGGCGACTAATGAGTTGCATATTTACTCAAAACCTTATGTTAATTTATGTTTTAAAGATTTTTGAAATATTTGGGATATAAGCCGTATTTGGGGCCTTGTGCCGATCTGTTTAGACCCTTTGAGGAATTTTCACTGCTGTTTTGCTCACTATTTGTTGATGATTTCACTCAGCGTCATTGTGCATACTTTTTTATTTGAAACTCAGCATGATTTACACCACTTTGAGATTTAAATTGATGTGTTTGAGTCGAGTACCCTGTTTTTTTTTTTACTAATTCGCCCGAGGGGCCTTTCGAGTGGTTCTGCTGAGTGTGGTCGAGGGCCAGAGTGATGGTGAGGTGCTAAGTGAGGCCGAGAGCCTGATTTTGAGGATATTTACGATATGAGACAGACCGAGAGCCTAAGAGTGATTGATGCCATAATTTGGCTGTTTATTTAGAGCTTGGGCTGAAGGAGCCCCTCAGAAGACAGAGTCTGTACACACCCCAGTGAGCGCAGGTACCTACTGAGAGCAAGTGTCGAGTGCCGAGTGCCAAGTGACGAGTAATGGGGAGGCATGAGTGACTGTGAGGTGCTGAGTGACTGATTATGAGTGACTGTGAGGCATGCCGAAGGAACTATTATGATATATGTTTTGCCCTAGGGGCTACTGATGATTTTACTACCTTCACACTGAGCTTATGAAATATGTTTTGCCCAAGGGGCCTCTATATGATTCATTTCGTTTTTATACTAAACCTTTAGGTTGAAGTTGTTGAAAAATATACCTTCCTTAAAGGATTTTTCTGAAGATGATTTGAGACATGATGATTTCACATATCTATGTTATACTGTTGGAAAGAAAGGTTGTGCCTCTTGTGATTTGATGACATTGATTTTATGTGTTTCTTGCTTCTCGGACCTGAGTTATTTTCATTACTACTGAGTTGGGGTACTCACATTACTCCCTGCACCTTGTGTGTAGATTCAGGTGTTAGGGCAGGGTGAGTTGCATATTTGTTCCAGAGATCCTCTGAGGTTCGCAAGGTGGCTGCATGCGTCCGCAGTCCTGCTCCCTCTCTTGTTTAATATTATAGAATTTATTTTTGTTGAGTTGTATATTTATGTAGATGCTCATGACGAGTGACTCCAGGTTCTCGGGGGTTGTATTTGTTATTCAGTATAGTTTTGACTATTTTATAATTGTTTAAAAGAAACTTTTATGGGAAATAAATATAGTAAAGAGGTAAATGGGAGTTTATTATGATTTTAGTGAAGTTCTGGCTGGCCTAGTTCCATGATAGGCGTCATCACGACTGGCCTGGATTTGGGGTCGTGACAGTTTGGTATCAGAGCGCTAGGTTACATAGGACTCACCGGTTATGAGAAGGTTTAATATAGTCTTGCCGATCGGTACGGAGACGTCTGTACTTATCTTTGAGAGGTTGTGGAACTCTTAGGAAAATCTCACATTTTTAAAAAAAATTCTTGTCGTGCAATCCATTGTATTCATCCAAGTGCGTAACTCCTGAATTCCTTCCATGTATTCGAGCGCGCGTGAGAGCGCCTGGTTTCAGCTGTGCATTGACGGCTTGTGGCCTCCATGGGTAAGATGTGATTTTGTCATGTTGGTAATGAGCAAGTCTGGAGGACTTGAGGCCGAATTTATTATGTGGCTTGATTGCTCAGATTTTTGTTGTGTGGGCACATGTAATTGGGGACTTGTATGTCCGTTCTTGTTCTTATTGATGAGAATTGGTGACTATATGCCTATGTGGTGGTGTCAATTGATGGTTAGATGTGTTCAAACTATGAAATGTGTCTAAATGGTTGGCTGGAATTGTTGTAAGATTTATCGAGTTTTTGATTTCTGTCTCGATTTGGTATGTGGCCTTGAGTTGTGAATATGATGGAAGACCTCTCATGTTATGTAGTTGTGGAGTGAAACGGATTTCTCTGTTGGACTATGTGTTCCTGGCAATGTCTTCTGAGTTGATCATTTTCCCCAGTAACGTTCATGTGTTTGATTGAAGGTGTATTCCAGCCGTATTAGCACTCCTTGTTATTGTATTCATTGATGGCGTCCTGGTATATTCGCGTAGCTGGCAGTAGCATACTCAGTATCTGGGGATGGCATTGTAAGGATTCAGGGAGGAAAGGCTCTATGCCAATTCTCCGAGAATAATGTTTGGCTCAGTTCAATAGCATTAATGGGACACGTGGTGTCCAGTGAGGGTATCCATGTGGCCAGTCATGTGTGGGTAGAGCTTCCATAAGCTCGAGATTTCTGTGACCGCCGCTCCAGTGTTAGTTCTGCCATCAGCTTCAGGTTTTTTACTGCGTATTGTGATGCCACGAGGGTGGGCATTGGCTGTGTTCAGATGCAGGAAGGTGTAGTGATTGCGTGATAGTTTTGGTCTTCAGAAGTGTATGGAGAGATAGCTGTTGAGGCTAAGAGGGCAGGGGTACCTCCTGCGGATTTTCCCAGGGCGTGTGGTCCCTATATAGTTCTGTAATAAGTTCTCTTTTACCAGTAAAAGATATGTTGTAATTGGAGTTTAGGTCGCTTTTGGAAGCTGGCGTGGCTGTTGTAATGGTGGATGCGAGATTTTGCAATTGACTTGAGTGTTAGATGGTTTGGTTCATATAAGCTTATGAAGGATTTAGTTGAATCCCACCACAACATGGTGGCAGTGATAATGTGTGGGCATAGTCTGGTTTGTCTTGATCCTTGGCTTTGAGCCAAGTGGGGGAGTTCGTTATTGATAAGTTGATTACATGATTATTTGTGGTATTGGTTTCAGTTCGAGGTATAGTGGTAAATCAGTTATGACCTGCATGTATGGGGTCTGGGAATGTCATGAGTAAGGGAAATTTCTTCGATATAGGTTGTAGTGTACTTGTTGGGTAATTGGGTTCTATTGAATGATTTAGTGGAAATTGTAAAAGGCATAGTGTGTGCAGTGTATGAAATTGGTTATGATTTCAAGTGAGTGGATTACTTTCCTAATATGTTAGCGTGCAAAAGGGTCAGGTCGATTCTGTCTAATTGGTCGCGATTAACGTTAGATGATGTCAAGAATTGTGGTATTCTACATATAGGTATCGGGAAGGTGAAGGTAACGGCTTTAGATTCGCAGAAGTCTCTTCAGGGTAATTTTCCCTACTGTGGTGCTTTTGGGGATATCTGAGCGACTATTTGGCGGCTGATGAGCCTTAGACGGTATGGTTTCATGCTTGGGTCGCGTGTGGTGAGTCTGGGCTGAAAATTTGTGGTATTACAGTAGGGAGAAGTATCAATTTGAAGGTAAGTTAGAAGGAACTTGGGTAAATAGGGAAACTTGGTAGTATGAAGGATCGGCATAGTAAGGGATACAATTAGTTCTTTGGGTGTTCTTAAGGTGACGAGTTTTTTCGGGTGTTTCTTAGCAATGCTCTTGGATTTTTGTTGGTCTGCGTAGTTTTGTTGAGTTAGAAGAGTTCAGTCCTGATGGTTTGGTGTTGTGCAAATGGGATTTCGGATAGTTCCTGTGATTTCTATTACCGTTAAGGGTGTATATTTCTTGTGGCGTGTAGTGACTTGTTTCTAAATGAGATCAAATGGAAATTCTTGTTTAGTTGGGGTACGTAGTTGCTGGTGGTTTAGAAGGGACAATGGAGTTCCCGTATATTTCCTAGGTTGGCATGGCGTGTGCGGTATGTCGGGTGGAGTTAAGATTTGCATATGTGAAGTCACGATTCGGTTCTTGAAGGAAGATCATAAAATTTTTAGGCAGCATGGGCAGTTTTAGATGACTAGGTAGATGATATCACTAATGGGTGCGACTTGATGAGGGTATATATTTCAGAAAGAGCAATGTGTCTGATTTGAGGGTACTTCATTGGTATCGCGGTGCCCTGTTGTTGGATCGACTGTTGATATTCAAGGTTGCTTGGTGAGTGGAAGAATTATAGGGGTATTCCCCATGGAATGAATTAGTATTTGGGATATGTTATGTATTCGAGCGGTGAAGTTGTGATCAGATATAGTAATCCGTCCGTTTCATGGATTGTGAGACTGGGAGTTCTCACAAACAGGATATTTTGTGGAAGTAAACTGTGAAGAGGCGAGCTGAGCTAGTCGGGTGTTAGTATGTACCGTGACTATGTCATTATGAACTTTTCGGTAAGTTATCTACCTGTTGTGGGTGATAAGAGTTAATTTAGGGTCACTGGTAGGCCAATATGGGTGCGTGTTCTGCACCGGGTCGAAATTGTTGTCTTTGAGTTTCTATTGTTGAGAAATGTACCATTCGATTGTGATTGAGTTTATTCATGTTCTATAGTGATCTATGAGTTACCCTTTGGTGTTGCGAGCAGTGGTGATTATTGGTTATATGCACATATGGTGCGGTTCTAATTGGCCCTTATAGCTAGATTTGAGTAAGGTAAGTAATTGGGTGTTGCGGGATTATGGTGTGTTGGTTATATACCTTCTATTTTGGGTGGCATGGTATCGTCCGTTTTTCCCCCGTGGTTATGGAAATGCACTTTGAGTACTTCATGTCATATTTTGAGTGGTTATTAATTTTCGGGCAAGGTGTCTTGAAATATTCCAAGTGGACCAGCAGTTGGTTGAGATCGCGCAGCGTAGTGGAGTTAAGTGGGGATATGACCTTTGGTATCGGATTCATGTGTTTTCGATTTTGCGGTGTGTGCCAGGCTCTTAGTATGATATGGTGATGGTAATTGTTAATGGTAGGATAGTCCTCTCATGCGGATCTTTTATAGAAATTGTTTGCATTCTGATGTTGCAGTTAAGTGCACGAGTTGCACTGGTTTTGGCTTCGAATTGTATCGATGTGTCGAATGGTTAGTGTCATGTTATCAGGGTGGTTGGGATGGATAAGAGGAGGTCATTAGACCTAGAATGAATATTTTCAGAATTTTCTACAACTTAGTTTGAAGGACAAATGTCAGGAGTTGGCTTAGAAATATGTTATAATTCCTGTTTAGGAAGGGGGAGTTTCATGTCTGGGTGATCGGACGAATGGTAGTTAGTTCTACATGCTTCTTCCATCATCGGCAGTATATGGAAGTGTTAGAGCAAGTCATTTCCTGATAAGAGGTGGTGTACCAGTATTGGGTTGTTCTGAGCAGTTATTGTGGTTAAAGTTTTATTGCTATGAGTGTTTGAGTCACACGGTATATTATGTGATTTCATCTGGGGTACGTATATGGCTTGATTCAGCATGTTCAAGCTTGTTCAGTTTATAGTTATGGAAATTCCGATCTTATATATCATTTCAGAAGTGGGAATTTGGTTCTAAGGTTTATGGGCCAGGATTTGGATTTTGAAATTTCAACGGTATTGTGCTATTGGACCTATACAGGATAGGGTGACGTGGGTTCACCCCCAGGTATGTGCATGGTAAGATGCGTAATAGTTTGATAGTGTTGGAGAACAACTTTTGGCACGTTCAAGGATGAACATATGTTTAAGTGGGGGAGGATGTAACGACCCGGCCGGTCGTTCCGAGAGTTAGCGTTGATTCCCCCTGGTTATGCTTCATATTATGTGGTTCAGCTTCATTTATATGTGTTAGGTCGGTTGGTTCCGATTCAGAGTGGTCATGGTGAGCATTGAGGCAATCCGTCTCTCAAGGTAGCCTAATAGTTGAGAAAGTCAAATGAGGGTTGACTTATTGGTAAACAACCTCGGAATGTGGATTTTATGGCTCAGATAGCTTCGTTAGGTG
>ML432659.1:3242-23161 GCA_005239525.1 Nicotiana knightiana
GGGGGAAACCATAACTTTAGACCTTTATTACAATTGTTTACACCTTATTGTAGTTAATCTTTAGTTTTAATATTTTCATTCAGTTGTAGTAGTTTAAACAACACCAAGTGACAGTTTAGTATTCTGACAGCTTGCTTGATACGTTAACTCCCTGTGGGATCGACTCTGGGCTTAATACCCCAGATTATATTTGCAACGCCCGTTTTGTATTTTATTAGACATAGTTGAGCGTGATCAACTTGCTTCACCTTTTTCAGTTTTTCCCAAACATATCTCATTTTGTTGTCTGTGCTACTTCCTTACCAAGCCTTGTTTACTATCTGCATAAAGTCCTTATGATCAGCAAGATGGTTCAAGAACTTGAAAGGCTTAGGTATTGATTCTTCTTTGTCTTCAAATGTAATGTTCAATGGTGAGTGGTCAGAACATCCCGGATCCATTACCCATACCTCTAGATGAAGCATTTTCAGCATCCACTCAGCATTAACCAGTGCCCTATCAATCCTACTGTATGTGTGTCCATTTGTCCATGTAAAGCTTCTACCACTAGTCCTCAACTCAGCCAAAACAACATCATCCACAAAATTATTAAAGTCCTTCACTTCCATCTCTTGTACAGGATTCCCAATTGGCTTATCCTCCTTAGACCTTATGGCATTGAAGTCCCCCATGATTAGCCATGCCCTCTGTACTTTGCTTTTCACTTGCAATAGATCCCTCCACAATTTTCTTCTGTCATCCACAGTATGCAATCCATAGACTGTTGTGAATTCAAATCTCATATTCATGTTCTTGATAAGAATTACAGCATGAATGAATTGGTCTGACTTCTCCATCACCACACATTCCACTTCCTTAATATCCCATACCAACCAGATTCTCCCTTTACTACTATATTCATAATTAGCTAGCCAATCCCAACTTGTAGTGATCCTCTTAATTATTTGACTAGCTTTTTGCTTCTTCACTTTATGTTCTAGTAATGCAATCATACTAACCTTATTACTTCTTATAAACTTCTTAATCTCCTTCTGTCTTGGGGTCTTGTTTAGACCCCTAATATTTCATGTTATCAATTTCATACTGGAATGAATATAGCGTGTGAACACCCTTCTGCCTCTTCCTGCCTCCTTTGTCTACTCGAGCCTTCACCCAATTGACTTGGGTGCATTAGTTGTAATCCAGATTCTGCTAGTATATTAAATCCATTAATGGTATTTATTGTATCCTCCCCCATTTTCTCCTTGCTTCTAGCTATAGCCTTCCCTGTTTCTTTTGTCCAACTCTGCTTCCCCTCTCCACAATCAATCCTTGTATTTGAGCTATCAGTTTTACTGGTTACCTCTTCAATCATTACCATTTGGTTACTCTTTACAAGTACTGGTATCCCTTGATCTACCTTGTCATTGCTTCTTTCTTTTGGTTGCCACTCTTGCCTCTGCTTCTGTTGTTTTACCTTATTCTTCTGCACTGTTGTTCATCTTACCCACATCTATGCCCAATTTGCCTACAACTCTGGAAAAATTCTGGCACCCAATCGTAGGCTACTCTTTGACTAAATTCTCTTCCATTTGGATCTGTTACTTTGATGAACTTTGGGAGTTCTTTCGTTACATCCATCTCAATCAAAACTCGCGCATAGGTAATTCGATCCAACTGAGTAGTGCAAGCATCAACGTACAATGAGATCCCTAGTCCACTGCTAATTCTGCTTAGAGATCTAGCTCCGCCGCAATTCAATGGGAGATTTGGAAACTTCACCCACACAGGAATGGTTTGCAGGACCTCCTTGCTGAAATCAAAATTCTCCGACCAAGCCTTCACAATCATCGGTTTAGTACCTAGCATATGCGGACCAGAATACAATACTTCATCTCTATCCTCCATTTAATTGAACCTTACAACGAAATATCCCTCATTATGATAGTAGACCTTAGGTTTAGCAGTAAAATTCCATTCTGACGCGATGAATCACTCCATAGCTCCAATTGTTGGTGTAATTCCAACAACATAAAGAATTAAAGCTTGCTTCCATTTCCTTGTCTCTTCTTCCACTTCTTCTTTACATAATTCCACAATTACTTCTCCATTTTTGATAGTCGGTGCAATGAAATTTAGATCCATACTTTTTGACGCCAATTTGTTCCCTACAAACAAGTTTGCCCAATTCTTCTGGCTCGTCTCTTTAATTACATCTGGTACTTCGTTTTGGTTCTTATCAGCTTCCAATTTACTCTAATATTTTCCCTTATCATCACCAGCTTCTACCAAGTTTCTCACGATCTCCCCTACTTGCTGAATTCGATTACTGTTGGCATGCATGTTATTTTTCCCTTGGTTAGATCCTACAGTTCGCACTTGAGCAACAAAATTTACTTTCGCATTCTCGATCATCACTACAGGACTTGTTGCATGCGGTGTTTTAAGAGCTTCCTTCGTGGCTGATAATGGCGGCCACTATTCCATTGAATCTATCACTGCATCCACCACCTCAGCTCTCCGTATCCCTGCAACTTGTGAATTACCAACTTCCGTGGTGTTTCCTAGCTGAATTGACGTCGCAATTTTCCTAGATCTTTCCCTCCCCATTGTTGATCAGCGTATGTTAGCAAGAACACTTTTATCATGCGTTGAGAGAGAACAACTAATCCGTTTAGCTGTGCACTTTATATATATATATATATATATATATATATATATATATATATATCATGAATAAGAGCNTGTATAATTACACTCAACTACCCCCAAATTCAATTCTTAGGTGGCTTCCAAACATGCTCTTATTCATGATATATATATATATATATCATGAATAAGAGCATGTTTGGAAGCCACCTAAGAATTGAATTTGGGGGTAGTTGAGTGTAATTATACAGTTTGACATGTTTCTTTGGCCAAAAATTACTTGGTCAATGTGGAATTGGGTGTAACTCGAGGGGCGTAAGTACACTCTCCAATTCTCAAGGGAAGGTAAGAATTGGTGGTAATTACACTGTGTAATTACAAGGTTGCTTTTTAGTTTCTTTTCTTTTTATTTTTATTTTAATTTATTTTCTTTATAATTTTATATTTCTATGATATTACTTTTTAATTTTATTTTTACATTTTAATTTCTTTTGAAATTTTAAAAGATATTTTTCTTTGTACATTATTTATCTTTTATTTTTCTACCTTTACTTCTTGTGATTCCATATAATTGCCTATATTTTATTTTTTATTAATTTTATTATTCTATTTTTTGAAACTACGCCTCCTAATATTAGAAATAATGAGTCATTAACAAACTTGGCATATAATGAGTTGTGCAATTAAAGTGAATTTTCGTTGTTGAATGTGGTTATAAACTTATTATATTTTCTAATCTTAAGTTGCAGCGGAACTTATTATTATTACGTTGGAATTTGTCATATTTTAAGTTTTTTTTTTTNTTTGAAATTGCCTTATATTCATGGTTCTAATTTCCTTATTTTTGTAGTATTGACTCACATTGCATGTTGTTCATCTTTTAGTTAGAATTGATAAATTAGTTTTATCAAACATTTGAATAATGTTATGACAATATATTTATAAATATTAATTTATTTTATCAAACATGAATTCCATAATATTCTTACGAAACGTATGTTTTTAGTTTTTGTAAGTATCTAAACTAAATATTATTAATCTGGAATAATTAATATATATATATATATATATATATATAATTATTTTTACAATATTAGTTATAAAAATATGATTACTAATTAATATGTATTCACGAAAAAATATATTAAATACCAAATATAATATCATCTAAACAGACGGTAAGAGTAGACTGATAGAATATACGTGCCACATGGGAGGCTACTTTTTAAAAGGTAGTGTGTTTGGATTTTGGAATATAGCTAAATCACGGACTGAACAGCAAAAGTAAGTGCCAAATTTGTCTGAATCTGCACTTCATTTCCCTTCTCCAATTCACATACTGTCACTTGGACCAAAAGTTTGAAATTTGAGGCCAAAAAGTCGCAGCTTCCTTTGGAACCTTATGGCTATTTAATTAAGACAGAAATTAAAGCTTACTATATATTATCCAATTTGTCATATTATAGGAGTACTATTACTATTTACTCCCAAATCAATTGCATTATAAAAGATATTGTAGGCCTATCTTTTATTTATCCCTCTGAACAGCTAGCTGTCGAATTAAGAATTTTAAAGATTTTAGTGAACTTTTAATCTGGGAAGTTGATGTCATGTGATCAGGAGGTTACTGGTTCAAGCCGTGGAAATATCCTCTTGCATAAATGAAGGGCAAAGTTGCGTGTTATAAATTCTCGTGGTCCGGTCCTTCCCCAGACCCGCGCATAGCAGGAGTTTAGTGCACCGAACTACTTTTTTTAGTGAACTTTTAATCTATTAAGAGTACGAAATTTTAAAAAAATGGACATAGCCGTGCTAAATAACTTATAGATTTATAAACTGTGAAAAATCTGATGGGCTGACTTTCATGATTGCCTAAACACTTTCTAACTAACAGTATTTTGATTAATTTTATTCACCTAACCAGATCAACTTGCAGGTAAAATGGTCAAAAAGAGGAAGAGAAGAAGAGATTAAAAGCCAATGGACTTGTTAATAGCGCCATGGTGAATATTTATTTACAATTTTAAATGTATATAAAACATAAACTGTCAAACACTTTACGAGAGCTGGCTTTCGTAAACGGTTTATTTTATGTTTAACTATCTTTTAATCGAAATCTACTTATTCGATTAATTAATTTGAATATACGTCATGCAGGATGCATTCAAGGGGAAGCGATCTCTATAAGTTTTTTTAATTCCCATAGCTCAAACTCAAAAACCAAAGGAATCATATTCAGCTCATCACACGCACGAGTGGCTTTGTAAACATTTTGTAACTCACATTACCGCTTGACCAAAAAAAGATAAATCTTTGATTAAACTAATTCATTTTACGTAATAAGAGGCTAAACCTAGTTAATAATAATAACTCCAGACTTACAATTGATTAATACAAGTGACGCTGAGCAGTGTTGAGAGAAGATTAAATATAGAGTATATTCAATGTTTCAAGATCATTAATGATGGGGAGTATCAAGCAATAAATAACAAAGTGACATTAAAGTAAAGAAGTAGAATGATTCACCTAATATTGAATGTGGTGGATGAATCCTCTTTCTGACAATGATAAATGATAAGCAAATACTAGTACATTAGGCAATCGAATCTCTTTAGAAAGATAGTGTTTGTATTTTATTTAGAGAGAGTCTGATTTTCAAAGAATGTTTTTATCAAGAGAATATCACATGTCTTTTACCTTATCTCCTATTCTATTTATATAGGATATATCTCCAGTTAACCTTAAAAATATAAGTGCAGACCTTAAGATCTCATTATCAAACTAGATGTTATTGTCGCTCTTGATACTTGACCTCGGTCGTAGTTGACTGCTCGGCTATGAACTCCATTGTTTACTAGTTGATATCGGCCAAATTACTTTTTGTAACTACGGTTCATATTAAATCTCCTTGAAGCAGATTTTGACTCATACATCTACTTCTTTGATTTACTCACCTAACCCTAGCACCTTGTAGGTGAAATTTTAAAAAGAAACAGAAAAAGGGAAAATCCAACAGATGGCAGTAGTATCTTCTCTATAAGAAAGGCAGTGCTAAAGGAAGTGCCATAGTGTACCATTCTCTTGGTTGCATTTGGCAACACTTTCCCCTTCTCCTTACCAATAATGGAGAAGTTCAATGTAGCTAGAGTTTTATTGTTCCTTCTCCAACTTGGAACTTTGTTCATTGCCCATGCATGTCCTTACTGCCCTTATCCTCCTTCCACCCCTAAGCACCCAAAATTGCCTCCCAAACATCCATCTCCTAAGGTAAAACCACCTCCTACCCCCCACCACCCCAAACACCCCCCACATGCAAAACCACCTTCCACCCCCACCCACCCTAGACACCCCCCTCATGCAAAACCACCTTCCACCCCCACCTATCCTAAACACCCCCCTCATGCAAAACCACCTTCCACCCCCACCTATCCTAAACACCCCCCACATGTAAAACCGCCTTCCACCCCTAAAACCCCTAAACACCCTACACCAAAACCATGCCCTCCACCCCTACCTCCTCATGTCAAGCCACCTCATGTAAAACCTCCATATGTCCCAAAACCACCAGTAGTACATCCACCTCCCACTGTCAGTCCACCTTATGTGCCTAAACCACCATCACCAACACCACCTGTTGTTTCACCACCAGTCACTCCAAAACCACCAGCACCAACACCACCTCATGTTTCACCGCCAGTCGTTCCAAAACCACCTGTTGTTTCACCACCTGTCACTCCAAAACCACCAGCACCAACACCACCAGTCGTTTCACCACCTTTTGTACCCAACCCTCCAGTGGTAACACCACCACCCTACGTGCCAAATCCTCCAGTTGTTACACCACCAGTTGTGAAGCCATCTCCACCACCACCTTCACCATGCCCGCCGCCGCCACCGCCGGCAATAGTACCATCACCACCTGCACATCAAACTTGCCCCATTGATGCACTCAAGTTAGGTGCTTGTGTGGACGTGTTGGGTGGATTGATCCACATTGGTATCGGCGGCAGTGCTAAGCAAACATGCTGTCCACTTCTTATGGGACTTGTGGATTTGGACGCAGCCATTTGTCTTTGCACCACTATTAGGCTCAAGCTCTTAAATATAAACATCATTCTTCCTATTGCTCTTCAAGTTCTTGTTGATGATTGTGGCAAGTATCCACCCAAAGATTTCCAGTGTCCTTCATCCTAAGTCAAGGTTTGTTATCCTTTTGTTTTCCCCTTCAACTTTTTGTAAGATTTGGAACTTCATGTACTTCAACATTAAAGTTAGATCATAACATTATGCAATATGATGCAGGGTATGATGCTAAAATTAACAGGAAAGCCTCATTAGCTTGAGCGGGACATTTAATTAATTCTGCTGTATTTTCATAGTTGAAGGCGCACTCTGCGAATGCAAGGGGTGTGAGATTGCAATTTACATTTTATCATGGCGAATAAATTTGAAAGAAAAAGAAAGAGAGTGACAAATGAACTCCTCCAATGGAGATAAGCTTTTGACGAGTTATTTACCTTTCATTAATGTACGGAATGATGTATTTTCATTGTTTTGATAGGAAAATACTTTTTCTTTTTATAGTATTTGCTGATTTGAAAATATGAACATGCATGAGGTAAGAACCCACTTAACTCATCCTCTGCTGGAGGGGAGCCAAAATTTGAATTTTATGGGTTCTGAATTTTAAATTTTTTAAGTTACTAAGTTCTAAATTAATAATTTATATATATTTAATGAATTTTTTAAGATAAATATATAATTTAGACCAAAGCCACGATCGAATCCGTAGTTCCTACTCTCAGGTAAAAGTGGAACGATACAGGAAAAAATAGTATTAAAACTATGCGCACCCACAAAAAAGTATAGAACATGACCACGACAATGGAACACCTTAATCTCGTGTGTGGACAGATTCTTTGATTTGAAAGAGTACACTGCCCGGATCACAAAATATTCTTTTGGAATGTATGGTTCCCAATACGGAGTCAATTAGTCAAACTTCGAAATTTACGTTGTGTAACATGAACCTATTTGAGGTGTATAACACTCAATAGTGTTAAAAAAAAACTTACACGTAATTTATATTCTTGTATATATAAGAGGTTACTATTTATTCTAGGACATGAATTCAATTATCATTATTAAATGGAGTTAACTACGACGTTACAATTTCTTTTTAACCAATTTGATTTTGTAATATCTTACAACGTTTGCAATTTCGTATACAACTTAAACTCGGCACAATAATTGCTTTTTAATTTGCTTTTATTTTTTGTGAGGGTACCGTCTATAACGGAGAGCTAAACCAAAATTGAATCACTACGTAGTAGTTAGTACACATATGTGCTCATCGATTTAGAAAAGATGTACGATAAAGTTCCGAGGGAGGTTTTGTGGAGATGTTTGGAGGCTAGAGGTGTACTTGTTGCCTACGTTAGGTTGATTAAGGACATGTATGATGGAGTAAAGACCCGAGTGAGGACGGTGGGTGGGGAGTTGGACCATTTTTCGAGTATGATGGAGTTGCATCAGGGGTCGACACTCAACTCTTTTTTTGTTTGCTCTGGTGATGGATGTCCTGACGCGCCACATCCAGGAAGAGGTGTCGTGGTGCATGCTATTTGTAGATGATATTGTATGATTGACGAGACGCGAGACAGTATGAACGCGCAATTAAAGGTATGGAGGCAGAACCTGGAATCTAAAGGTTTCAAGTTGAGCAGGACCAAGACAGAATACTTGTAGCGTACATTTAGCAGCAAGGGGAAAGGGAGGTGAGGCTGGACTCGCAGGTCATCCTTTGGAGAGGGATTTTTAAGTACCTTAGATCTATTATTCAAGGAGGTGGGAGATTGATGAAGATTTCACACATCGTATTAGGGCGGGATAAATAAAATAGAGACTCGCTTCCAGTGTTTTGTGTGACAAAAAGGTGCCACCGAAACTTAAGGGTAAGGTTTACATAGTGGTGGCCAGACCAACGATGTTGTATGGGCCGGAGTGTTGGCCAGTCCAGATCGCTCATGTCCAAAAGATAAAGGTAGCAGAGATGAAGATGTTGAGATGGATGTACGTGCACACCAGGGTAGATAGGATCAGAAATGAGGTTATTTGCGATAAGGTGGGTGTGGCCCCTATTAAGGACAAGCTGCGGGAAACGCTACTTAGATGGTTTGATCATGTGAGGAGGAAAAGGAGCACAGACGCCCCGGTGAGGATGTGTTAGAGTTTGACATTGGAGGACCTATGGAGAGGTAGAGGTAGGCTAAAGAAAAGGTGGGGAGGTGATTGGGCAAGACATGACGCAAATTCAGCTGACTGAGGACATGACCCTTGATAAGAAGGTATGGAGGTCAAGGGTTAAGGTAGTAAAGTAGGTAGTCTAGAGTGTTCATAATCGTAGTATTAGCACGTAGTCTCGCTTTCTGTTGGTAGTAGATTTTTATGACTAACCGTTGTTTTCTTTTCATTGTTGATCACCTTACTATCTTATTTTTTTATTTTGCTTTTATATGGCTTTTTAGTACTGTCCCTTCTTGTCTATATTTTTATTAATGTGGCGCTTATACTTTCATGAGCCGAGGGTCTATTGGAAATAACATCTCTATCCTCACAAGGTAGGGGTTAGGTTTGCGTACACACTAACCTTCCCAGACCTCACAGAGTGAGATAATACTAGGTGTATTGTGGTTGTTGTATATGAAGATATTGGTCACCTTAGGGACAACTTAGATATAGTTCGCTTTTCCTTTATTAGAAGGACTAAAAATAGGTGTAGTCACCTTCTAGTTAGTTTTTCAAAAACTTTAGCACATGAAGTATCTTGAGATGAGCAGTTTTCATATGGCTTGTACGTGTGACTCTTTTGCTTTGTTAATGCATGAATAAGAGACTACTCGTTTTGATGAGAAAAAAAGATTTGAAAATTATTAAAAGGTATTCATGAACTTCTCCAAAAAAGATAAAAATAGATAGAAACACAAAAATGGAGCAATTGAAATGCATAAATAATTCTACTATATAGAGGCAAGTTTGGTCCGTCAAGGGTAAAATTGTCTTTGTACTCTCAGTCTAGAATTGTTTTTCCGGTCTCTGTCATAGTCTTTACTAGCTTCATTTGCCATTAAAATACGTTCTCTTAGCTCCTACCTTCTTTTTTCAATCTCTTCTTTCCAAAGTATCAAGACCTTATGGAATTTGGGTCTACTACTGAATTTGAACCTAATTAATTAGTTCCCTGCATTCCACTTTCACATCCCAGATTTGCATTCTATATACTCTGTTTCTTTTGTTACACTTTCAAGCCTTAATTTTTGAGTTTACTTCAAATTTCTCCAATTTTTCTTCAATGTGAGCTATATTTTGTTCGGAGTTTTGCAGGATTTTCTTATGTCTTTCTTTGTTTGTTGCACTCGTGTTGGTAATGGGTATTTGGTGGGTATCTCTTATTCACTACTCTCTGCGGGTGATTTCTCCCATTGTGTACGTCTGATTTGTAAATCTCTGTTGGAAAATTTTCTGCATAGGTTTAAACACGATTTTGGACAAAAATGGTGAAGAAACAAACAAGATCTCTCATGCAACCAAGGTGTTTGATAATATGTCTTAAATAGAAGAACTGTGTTGTTTACTTAAGAGCTAAATTCGGCATTTTTGGTATGTATTTCTACTGGGTGCTCGTATTTTGGGTTTCTTTAAAAAGATTATTGTTTGACTTTTCTTAGGTTATGAAAATTTGCCCCCTTTGATCACATATTAAGAAGATCTTCTACTCTTTCTTGACATATAATGATATACGCATATTATTTACTCTTTGATTTTCGCATTTGAAAGATTTAACTTGAGAAACTTGTAACGATTCGGTCGGTCGTTCCGAGAGTTTTAGCCCCGTTTCTCCCATTTCTGCTTCATTATTTGTTGTTAAGCTTTATTTTTGTTGCATTGAGTTGGTTGACTCGAGGTCGGCTGGAATTCCGGAAGTTGTAGTAGGTTCGTAGTGTCATTTGTGACGTGTGTGCGAAATTTCAGATAATTCGGACGTGGTTTGGCAGGTTTCGGCATTGTTGGCGAATTTTGGAAGTTTAGAAGTTCTTAAGCTTGAATCCGAGGGTAATTTGGTATTTTGATGTTGTTTTGAGTGATTTGAAGGATCAAATAAGTTTGTATGGTGCTATGGGATGTGTCGGTATGTTTGGTCGAGGTCCCGAGGGCCTCGAGTGAGTTTCAGGTGGTTAAGGGATCATTTTGGCCTTGGTGAGATAGTTGATCAGCTGCAGAACTCTGTTTTTGGTTTCCTCTTTCGCGTTCGCGAGAGGGGCCTCGCGTTCGCGAAGAGTGTTTATGAGATGGTGAGGTTTTGTTCTACGCGTTCGCGAAGGAGATGATGTGAACGTGAAGGGTAAGGCAGTGTTTGCGTCGCGAACACATGTGTAGTGTCGCGTTCGCGAAGAGGAGTGAGGAAGTTGGGGACCCCAGGTTCTTGGTCTACACGTTCAAGAGGTGAGAATCGCGTTTGCGAAGTTGTGAGCTGGTAAAGCATCACGTTCGCGAAGCAGTTGTCGCATTCGTGAAGAGTAAAGTGGAAAGGCAGTATGGGTTGGTCTACACGAACACGAGAGGAAGGCCGCGTTCGCGAAGAAGAGATCTGGGCAGCAGTATTAAATTCCAAAATGGAGGGTTTGAGTCTATAATTCCAAAATTCAATAGGGTGTTCGGGAGAAGGCGATTTTTTAGAGGATTTTCAGAGGAGTGATTGGGGTAAGTGTTCTTCACTTAATTTTGGCTGAATTCCATGATTGTACCTTGATTTTTATCATCTAAATTCGGAATTTGGGGTAGAAATTTGGAGAATAATGGAGAACGGGAGAGTAGATTTTGGGGATGTGGATGACCATTTGATGTCGGATTTTAATGGAATTGATATGGGTAGACTTGTGAGTGAACGAGGATTTTTATTTTGTAATATTTGTCGGATTTCGAGACGTGGGCCTGGGGGTCGGGCTTGGCCAATTTCGGGATTTTGGATTTGATTTGATAATTTTTGCGTGGGCTTTGTTCCTTTAGCATGTATTAATGTTATGATACTGATTTTGGATAGATTCGGGGTGATTTGAGGCCGGGTCGAGCGGCAAGGGCATTTCGAAGTAGATTTTTGTTCGGTTTGAGGTAAGTAATGATTGTAAATCTAGTTCTGAGGGTATGAAATCCCGGATTTCACATTGTTTTACTATTTTGAGGTGACACACATGCTAGGTGACGGGTGTGTAGGCGTGCACCGTTGGGGATTGTGACTTGGTCCGCCCCGTAGCAAACTATAAAGTTGCGTATTTGACTTAAATTATATGATATTTGCCCGAGGGGCTGTATATGAGTGACATAGATGTTTGCCCGAGGGGCTGTTTGTGATTCATGTTTGCCCAAGAGGCTGTTATGATTTATGTTGCCCGAGGGGCTGCATATGAGTGAGTTTTGACCGAGGGGCTGATTATGCTTTCATCATTTTTACTCATTGTTTCATCACTTTGTTTGAAAACTGTTGAAAGATGTTTTAAATGGTTTTACTGAAACTGATTTCAAACGAAATGATTTGATTCAAAACCCTGATTTTAAAAGCCTGATGTATTCTACTGAGATTTCATGATCTGAACTGTCTATGTTTTAAATTCTTGTCGTGCGAATCCCTTAATTCGGCCAGAAGCATAACTCTTTGAATTCCTTCCACGCGTTCGTATGCACGCATGAGCGCTCGGTATCAGCTGTGCATCGACGACTTGTGATTCCCTGAACGAGGGGCGAGATGTAATTTCTATGTGTTGATGTTGGGCCATTCTGGAGGACTTGAGGTCGGGCTTTGCCTGTAGCTTGAGCACTGAGGTGTTGATTGTGTGAGCAGGTGCTTTGGGATTTATATGTTCCATAGTGTCCCTATTGGTGGAAGGATGGCTGGATGGATACATGATGAGTATCATGTGACTGCGAGATATGCTCATATGATCTGAATGTGATGAGAAGGGTCTGCTTGAGGGTAGAAAGAACGATTTGGTGCTTAATTTCCATCTTGATTTGATGTATATCCCCGACTTTTGGGTGTGTTGAAGGATCTTTTCATGTAGTTTAGTTGGGGAATGAAATGGATTTCACATTGTGATATGAGTTCAGACTCAGGAAGATGTAGTGATTGCGTGATGTTTATGACGGTGGAAGGGTATAAAGAGATGTTAGTTTGAGGCGAAGCATGTGAGTTATTTCCTGGCGGGTGTTTGAGGGCGTGTGATCCCTATGTTGTTTGGTAGTGAGTCCTCTTTTACCAGTGAATTATATCTGCTGCAGTTTGAGTTTGGATCGCGTATGAGAGATGTCTTGACTGTTACGAGGGTAGATGCGAGATTTGTAGATGATTTGAAGTACTAGATAGTTTGTGTTGCACGAGCTTATGAAGGATTTAGTTTAATATCACTATGGTATTATGGCAGTAGTAGAGTATGGGCATTGTGAGTTCCTGTGTGTTTTGACCTATGACTTTTAGCCAAGTGGGAGAGTTGATAAGTTGATTGCGCGGCTAAGTGTCGTATTAGTTTCAGTTAAGGTATAGTAGTGAATCAGTTGTGGCTTACAGGGGTTGAGATCGAGGATGACTCGAGTAAAGGAAATTTTGGATAAGGGTTGTGTTATGCTTTATGGGTGTATAAGAATCACTGAATGACTTGAGTATTATTGGTGACGGATGTAATGTGCATAGAGCAGGAATTTGTTTAGTTGCATTAAGATAGGGTTACTTCCTAGGGTGTTGGAGTGCTAATGGAGCACATGTCGTTCGGTCCGTTTGACCAGTCTAATTGAGATTTGAGCAGAGTGGATGACTCCCAAGGATGGTTCTAATGGATTTAAGATTCAGATGTAGAAATTGGGGATCTTCAGGATGTGTGTTTGGCTAGAAATTGAGGTTTACATTGGAGGGTGTCTAGACTTGTGGCATTTCTATATCGGTATGGATTCTAGATATCAGTATCAGGAAGGTGAAGGGAATGGCTTTAGATTCGCAGAAAGTCTTTTCAGGGTAAGTATTTTGAATGTGGCACTTTTGGGGATATTTATGAGAGTATTCAGCGGCTTATGAGCCTCAGGGCGGTGTAGTTTTATGCTTGGGTCTCGTGTGGTGAGTCTGTGTTGAAGATTATGGTGTTATGGCGAGGAGAAGTATCAATTTGAAGGTAATTCAGAAGGAATTCGAATAGATAGGACAACTTGGAGTAGGTTGGATCGGCATGGTAATGGGTATGATTATTTCTTTGGGTGTTTATGAGGTAACGAATTTCTACAGGTATTTCGTGGCAATGCTCTTGGGTTTTTGGTGATCTGTGTAGCTTGGTTGAGTTATAAAGAATCAGTCCTGACAGTTTAGTTTTATGCAAATGGGATTCAGAGAGTTCTTGATGGTTTATACCACGGTTAGAGATGTATATTTTCTACTGGCGTAAGGATCATATGATGTATAGTGATTTTCTCCTAGGTGGGATCAAATGGAAAGTTCTTGGCTAGTTGAGCACGTAGTCGTTTGTGATTCGGAGTGGATTATGAATTTCTCACATGTATCATATGATGGCATGGTATATGCGGCATGTTGTGTAGGATTGGGATTTGCGTGTGTAACGAAAAGGTTCAGTTTTGAAAGGAAGGTCATAAATTCTTAGGCAACATGGACAGTTTTAGATGACTAGGTAAATGGTGTGGCTTGATGAAGGTATACATTTCAGAAAGGGCAATGTGTTTGAGTTAGGGATACTTCAGTGGTATTGCGGCACTTTCTTGTCTGCTCGACTGTTGATATTCAATTTTTCTCGGAGGCACTAAAGAATTTTAGGGGTATCCCTCAAGGGATGATCGAGTATTAGAGGTGTGTTAGATATTCATGCGGTGGAGTTGAGATTGGATATGGTGATTCGTGTGCCTTATGGATTTGGAGACTGGGAGTTCTCATAAATAGGTTATTTCGTGGTTGTGGATTGTGAAGATGTGGGCAAAGCTAGTTAGATGTTAGTATGTGCCACGATTCAGTCATTGTGAGCTTTTAGAGAGTTATTTATCTGTTGTGGGTGACCAGAGTTAATTAGGGTTCACTGGTAGGCCTGTATGGACTTTTGTTCTACACTGGGTCGGATTTGTTGACTCCGAGAAGCTATTGTTGAGGAAGGTGTCATTCGGGTGCTGATAATCTTATTCGTGTCTCGAGATTTGTTGTGAGTTACTCTTGTAAGCTACGCGGGATTGCGACTCGTTGATTTTATGCACAAATGATATGGTTCTATCTGGGCTTTATATCGGGGTTTGAGCGAGACGGGTATTTGGGTATTGCATGATTGATTGCGCATTAGATATGTCCTTTCGGGCTGGTATGACATTGCGTCATTTACTTCTCTGTGGTTATGGTGATTCACTTTTGGTACTAGACATCAAATTGTACGTGGTTGTTGATTTTGAGCATGGTGACTTGAGGTGTTTCATGTGGATCGGTGTTTGAATAGGGTCACACATTGTAGCGAAGTTTTGTTGAGATATGATCCTTGTGTGTTAGAGTCGTGTGTTTTGGTTCTGCAGTGTGTGAGGAGTTCTTAGCATTTGTGTTGTGGTGATACCCGTTGATCTTGCGGGATGGTTCTCTTGCTTGATGTCATTTTCCCTGTTTTAGTACATTTGGAATGGTTGCTTATTGGTGCACAGATTGCATAGGTTGTGGCTTTAAGTTTTATTGATGTGTCATGTCACTAGGGTGGTTGTGTGGATGAGATGAGGTCATCAGACCTAGAATGGGTGCTATTGGATCTGGTTGCGGTATATTTGGGAGGATATCAATGATAATCGGCTTAGAATTTTTCTATAGTTCCTATCGAAGGAGAGGGAGTTCCACCACTTGTTGATTGACGAATGGTTATGGGTTTCTGCGTGTTTCTTTCATCATTGGCAGTATATGAAGGTGTTAGAACGGGTCTCTGTTTGATGATAGGTTGTTACCGGAATTGGTTTGTTCTGAGCAGCCACTGTGATTATAAATTATCGCTACGAGTGTTCGAATTCTGTGGGATATCATGTGATTTCATCTTGAGTTATGGCTATGGTTGGATACAACTTGCTCAGACTTATATAGTGTGTAGATACGGGATTTTGATCTTATAGAAAATTTCGGATGTGGAAATCTGGATTATAAGGCTTGGGCTAGGTTGGATGAAGAAATTTTTGTTGTGCTGTGTTATCAAACCTATGGGAGAAATGGTGACGTGGGATCACCCCCAGGTATGTGCATATTAAGGTTATGTGGCGGTTTGATGGTGTTGTATAACAACTCTTGGCACGTTCGAGGACGAAGGTATGTTTAAGTGGGGGAGGATGTAACGACCCGGTTGGTCGTTCTGAGAGTTTTAGCCTCGTTTCCCCCATTTCTGCTTCATTATTTATTGTTCAGCTTTATTTTTGTTGCGTCGGGTTGGTTTACTCGGGTTCGGAATGAAATTCCGAAAGTTGGAGTAGGTTCGTAGTGTCATTTGTGACGTGTGTGCAAAATTTCAAATAATTCGGACGTGGTTTGGCAGGTTTCGGCATCGTTGGCGAATTTTGAAAGTTTAGAAGTTCTTAGGCTTGAATCCGAGGGTAATTTGTTATTTTGATATTATTTTGAGTGATTCGAAGGATCGACTAAGTTTGTATGATGCTATGGGATGTGTCGGTATGTTTGGTCGAGGTCCCGAGGGCCTCGGGTGAGTTTCAGGTGGTTAAGGATAATTTTGGCCTTGGTGAGATAGTTGATCAGTTGCAGAACTCTGTTTTTGGTTTCCTCTTTCGCGTTCACGAAGAGTGTTTATGAGATGGTGAGTTTTTGTTCTACGTGTTAACGAAGGAGAGGACGCGAACGCGAAGGGTAAGCCAGTGTTTGCATCGCAAACGCGTGTGTGGCGTTTGCGAAGAGGAGTGAGGCACTTGGGGACCCCAGGTTCTTAGTCTACGCGTTCGCGAGGTGAGGGTCGCGTTCGCGAAGTTGTGCCCTGGTAAAGCATCGCATTCGCGAGTAGTTGTATCGTTCGTGAAGAGTAAAGTGGAAAGGCAGTTTGGGTTGGTCTACGCGAACGCGAGAGGACGACTGCGTTCGCGAAGAAGAAGATCTTGGCAGCAGTATTAAATTCCAAAATCGAGGGTATGAGTCTATAATTCCAAAATTCAATAGAGAGCTCGGGAGAAGGCGATTTTTGAGAGGATTTTCAGAGGAGTGATTGGGGTAAGTGTTCTTCACTTAGTTTTGGCTGAATTCCATGATTGTACCTTATTTTTTATCATCTATATTGGGAATTTAGGGTGGAAATTTGGAGAAAAATGGAGGAGAATGGGAGAGTAGATTTTGGGGATTTGGATGGCCATTTGATGTCGGATTTTAATGGAATTGATATGGGTAGACTCGTGAGTAAACGAGGATTTTTGTTTCTAATTTTTGTCGGATTCCAAGACGTGGGTCTGGGGGTTGGGCTTGGCCAATTTCGGGATTTTTGATTTGATTTGATAATTTTTTAGTGGGCTTTGTTGCTTTAGCATGTATTAATGTTATGATACTGATTTGGATAGATTCGGGGTGATTTGAGGCCGGGTCGAGCGGCAAGGGCATTTCGGAGTAGATTTTCGTCCGGTTTGAGGTAAGTAATGATTGTAAATCAAGTTCTGAGAGGATTTCACATTGTTTTACTCTTTTGAGGTGACACACATGCTAGGTGACGGGCGTTTGAGCGTGCACCATTGGGGATTGTGGCTTTGTCCGTCCCGTAGCAACTATAAAGTTGCGTATTTGACTTAAATTATATGATATTATATGTTTTAGAAAGAATTTCCTATAAATTGCGCTGAATGCCATATTTGGGCCTTGTGCCAGAGCTGTTTGGACCCTTAGGGGCCTTTTCTGATTATGCTCTCACTGTTTCGATTTAAGATCTATACTCAATCATGCTATGTTTACTGATTTCATAACTCATTCTTTATTACCCCATTTTGATGCATATAAAATGTTATTTTGGACTGAGCTCCCTGTTTTTACTGATAGCCCAAGTGGCTTGAGAGGTTTATGACTGAGTGAGGCCGATGACCTGTTTTGTGAGGATATTTATGGGATCGGGCTGCACGCCGCAATATGTTGTTACTGATTCATGATTTTGTAAGGCCGAGGGCCTGATTGATTTATGCCATGAGGTGGCTTATTATGAGGCCGAGGGCCTGATTGATTTATGCCCTGAGGTGGCTTGTTGTAGCGCTTGGGCTGTAGGAGCCCCTCCGGAGTCTGCACACCCTCCGTGAGCGCGGGTACCCTGAGTTAGTGATATGATGTTATGCCCGAGGGGCTTTTCTTGATTCATGTTGTGCCCGAGGGGCTGTTTACGAGTGATTGTGAGGTATGTCCGAGGGGCTGTATATGAATGACAGAGATGTTTGCCCGAGGGGTTGTTTGTGATTCATGTTTTCCCAAAGGGGTGTTTATGATTTATGTTGCCCGAGAGGCTGTATATGAGTGAGTTTTGCCCGAGGGGCTGATTATGGTTTCATCATTTTTACTCATTGTTTCATCACTTTGTCTGAAAACTGTTGAAAGATGTTTTAAATGGTTTTACTGAAACTTAGTTCAAATGATTTGATTCAAAACCCTAATTTTAAAAGCCTGTTGTATTCTACTTAGATTTCATGATATGAACTGTATATGTTTTATTGCTCGCCATTACTGCTCAGTCTTTATTTACTTTTATTACTTACTGAGTTGGTGTACTCACATTACTCCCTGCACCTTGTGTGCAGATCCAGGGGGTTGCTGGACGTGCTTGTGAGTGTTGATTTCATCCGTCGCGGATCTGTTGGAGTTAGCAAGGTAGCTGCATGGCGATCGCAGCACTGCTGTTCTCCCTCTTATCTCCCTATATATGTTATTAGCTAGTTTCCAAACTGCATTGGTCTTAGTATTATCGGACATTTCTTAGTAGATTCTCATGACTAGTAACACCCCGATGTCGGGCTTTCTTTCCGCACCGATGCTTTGATTTAAACACCTTATGACAATTTATTATTAAATAACTTTGATTTTATCTCAAAAAGAAAATATTGATTGGTTTTGGTAATGCGTCAGTTTGCCTAGTACCACGATAGGCTCCATCACAACATGGTATATTTAGGTCTTGACAAAACTGCACATGAAAGATACAAAGAAAAAGTATCAGAAAGGAACTTTACTAGAAGGTTTTAAATTTGAAAATTTCATATTCAATATGGAATTAAAAGCTAAAAGTTTAAAATGGAGGTTTAATAATGGTGCTGGAGATTTTGTTGACTAATGGTTTTAATGCTAATTGGTGCTTTTATTTAATGTTAATACGGCCAATTAGTTTCCCTCAAATTATAACTTGTTTTCTTTAGCCTATGTAACTTTGGATGCAGGACAAGCGAAGCCCTCACATTGGAGCTTTCCTTCTGGAAGATGAACAAGGCTGATCAAATGCTTATTTTGTTTTCTAGCCGGTGTCTGGTATCCGCATTGGAGCTCAAGTATATTCGGATTTGCGTCGAGTCGGGCCTCATTCGGAGGGTAGCGCGCCCAACCAAGGATTTTTTCATACTCAGAGCTCGAACTCGAGACCTATGGTCAAAGGAGGAGCAGCCTCATCCACTGCTCCACATGCTTTTGTGGTGGATGATTGTTGGTCCCAAACGCACACGCAAGTATACGTGGTCGACAAGTAATATAGGATTGTAAGTCCAAATATCGTACCCACAGACACTTGTGATTAACTATCAACTAAATTAAACCCAAATAATTAATCTATTCAAGCGAACACTAAAGTATGGATATTTATCTAAAATTAATCTAGAATAGTAAACTATGAAATTAAAGAAACAAATTGGCGAAATTAGACACGAATTCAATAAGAGCCGATATACTAGAGCTATGGGTTAGAAAACAATCCTGTTGAGTTTTCCACTTAAATCATCTAATTAATTTATCTGGTTTATTGATTGACGAGGTTAATATTGCTCGTAGCCTTCTCCCGAAGTACCACTCGCCTATTCAAGCTAACCTAACGCCTATATTCCTATGAAATTAGGATTAACAAGAACGCATTAATAATTCCCGTATAATAACCAAGCAAGGTGATTAGGTATATTCCTATCCTAACCGCAAATCCGCTCCCCTGAAGGGTTAAGATCTTGCTCTACCCAATCTTATATGCAATCTAGAATTCCCTCTCCCGAGTTCAACCCTAGATTCGTAGATAGTA